>JAASFI010001170.1:0-10878 GCA_023333705.1 Globisporangium viniferum | reverse complement strand
GTGCTGCTCAACAAATGGATAGCACTGCCAGAACGCGTTTTCTAATAGTTTCATCCTGGCCGATTTTCAGCCTCAAACGGCAAGTATTGATAAAAATTTCACAAAAACGTGTGTGTCCCCATAGCATTGGCCAGCACTGTAAAACTTCCTTGCTAACTAGCGAATGGTATGACCAGTTCAGACTCCCATGTGCAACTACATCTCGGTCTACAACAACATACTTGTTATGCATCATAAAATTAGATCTGTAGCTAACCTTTACCTCGACATTCGCGTCGAGAAGCATCTGCACGAGGCTCTTGGGGCATTTCATCATAAGATGGCCCACCACGACGCGAACTGCGGATTGGCTATGGTTCCCCTGGGCGCAAAATCGATCACGCGCTGCAATAACAGCATTAACAATTTCTTTGTGAGTTATAGCATACTGGACTATGCAAATGGTTGATCTCGCGCCGTGAATGAGCTCGAGGATGCGGGCCAAGTGCTCGTGGCTCTCGTTTTCTTGAGGAAACGAGAAGGGCTCTGTGGTGCGAGGCGAGGGCGGAGGCTGCGGCTTCATTCGCTTGCCCGACGCGAGAGCTTGGAGACTCGTGAGCACCTCAGCGATCCAGACGAGATCGCTCTCGCTTGGCTTGCGCTGCACCTTTTGCAGCCTGTAGCGCCTTGTCATTCCATGAATGCAGTCAGTCGAGACGCTGTGTACGATCGCGAGGTGCGTTACACACATGCCCCCATACACAACGAGCAGCAATATTTGCCATCATGTATGCTCTGATAGAAGGTTCACAGGAGCCTTGTCGTTGGGGGTCTTCTTCATCGTGGCCTGCGCGTTTTCCATGATGTTTCTGTCTGTACTGCTCTCGCGAGCAGGAGTTGGTGCTGCTCGCAACGCTTGAAAATCGCTAAGCTCACAAACAGCAAGCAACGAGCTCTCACTTTGTAAAATACCGTGCAACGCAACGTAAAGTTACAATGCAATACATAACATCCAATGGGATTTCACTGATATCCTGCATAGATCCGATGATACGAACCAAAGTTGGCGCACTTTTAATTTGCCCAAGCTAAGCGACCAGGTAGATAGGCAATTTTGATACTATAAAAGGTTTAGGCGGCGGTCTGATAATTAAATCAAGATATGCGCCAAGATTCACTCGATTAACGTCATCCATTGGCCAAATAATATATGGATATTTTTGATTTGACCAATCAAAATGCTCAAA
This sequence comes from Globisporangium viniferum, assembly GCA_023333705.1. Lineage (NCBI taxonomy): Eukaryota > Oomycota > Peronosporomycetes > Pythiales > Pythiaceae > Globisporangium > Globisporangium viniferum. The sequence goes on along the minus strand of JAASFI010001170.1, from coordinate 9,652 downwards.
TATATTCACACAAAAAAATCGAAAAGTGCATTCTCTTCGAAATTTTCACTGACCCGTTATTTTTCATGTCTGGTTGCTCAAAAAGGGACCTGGCATTATTTCACCTTTTGGTACCATACTGAATGCGTCCCAAAAAAATTACACCAGCGCCGAACGGATGGCGAACGTTCCTGGGAAGCGAGCGATTCCATTGGTTGAAATGCGACCCCACAAACAATGGAACGATTGCGGGACGAAATGCGGGTTCATCCACCTCGCTTTGTCAGCAAGCCTCTTCACAATCTGTTCACTTGATTTTCTATTTTGAACAGCCTCCATATAGTTATCTTTAAGCTTATGATTATTATACAGGGTCAAATGGTCAACAGGCTCTGTTTACACAAGCCTCTGGCGCTTCATTTGAACAAAGGGCAGCACAAGCAATCGAGCGCGAGCGCCACCGCAAATTAAAGCAAGAAGCGAGCGCCGCGACCGCCAGCGCTATGTTCTTCCAGCTCCCGCTCAGTCGACAAGCGCTTCGCGCTTGCGTGCGTGCGTCTGCGCTCTGCTACCACCTCTCTCAAGAGAGCTCGCTCGTTTACAAAACGAGTTCGAATTCTTTTGCAGGCGCTTACGACCAAGTGAAACGAGCGAATCACTCCGCCCGCCACGCTCCTCCCTTTTCGACTGCTTTCGCCACGCCAGCCAACTCAACAACTGTGTGCGTGTGCGCCAGGCTCGTCTGTTCCTTTCGGTTGCGACTGTCTAAGTGGGTTGATTGAAAGAGCAGCAGCACATGACCGACGACTGGCATTTTTATCTGGCGCGCGTCTTCATTCTCTCTCTCGCTCTCAGTCTCTCATTCCAGATTTCCCGCACCGCGCTCAAGCCACAAAGAAGCGACAAGTGTCAACAGCCAACCAACCAACAGCTACGAAGAGGGACAGGCAGACATGACGTCAACGCGTCCGCCGCTGCGAGCCCCGCGCGCGCTGGACGACATCGGCCGCCATCTCACCGTCGTCAACGTCAACATGAGCGCCATCACGACCGGGCTCTCTTGCACCAACAGTGGCGCTGGTGGCGGTAATACCTCCCCGGACAATGGCTACTGGTCCACGTCGGCGGCGGCGTCGTCTTCTTCCACATTGGGGGCGCCGTCGCCGTTGTCCAACAACACCAGCAGCACGACATCGATCATCCCGATCGTGGCGCCGTCGCACGCCTATTCGTCGCCACCGCCAGGCACCATCTCGTTCTTTGAGCCCGCGGCGGGTTCGTACGCGAACGAGCCGAACAGCGAGCGCCGCGGCGTTAAGAGGCCGAGGAAGAAGCGCTCGGGATGGGGGCCGTACAAGTCGGTGTTCAAGGAGCGCTCGGTGGACTTCAACCTCACACTCGACATCCAGAACCTCAAGCAGGAGATTCAGAACATGGAGATGTTCCGCAACATCCTGGTGAACAAGACGATGCTCCAGCGCCACGACCCCGAGGGCTCGCTCGTGCGTGTGGTCAAGGAGCACTACCGCGTGCTGCGCTCGGGCTTCAACCTGTCGGAGAGCGGCCGCAAGCGCGCGATCAAGGAGCAGGACCAGAAAGACTGGATCAAGAGCGCCTTTGACCCGGAGGTGGACGTCGGCAACGGCGCGTATGGCGTGCCCACGCTCATCGAGCAGATCAAGCTCTACTCGGTGTTCATCAAGTTCATCTCGATGACGATGACGGGCTTCGACATCATCATCGCGGATGACTCGGTGCTCGTGACCACGCACGGCATCATGCACTTCCAGATCACGCGCACGACGATCGCGAGCATGTTCCCGCACATCATGAGCGAGGAGTGGCTCGTGGCAAAGCTGGTCGGCCAGGAGATCCACGCGGAGACCACCGTGGACTTTTACTTTAACAGCGATGACAAGGTGTACCGGTTCAAGGCGGACTTGGACTACGTCAAGACGTTCATCGACATCCTCAAGAACCCGCGCGACGTCGACATCCTGCTCGGCCGTGCGCTCATCACGGACAACTGCATGATCGGGATCACGAACGACGACCTGCCGCCGCCAAAGTCCCCCGCCGTCGAGTCCACCAGTGTGGAATCCGAAGTGGACGCCCAGGGTCCGGTGGCTTTTGAGAGCGACGTGACTCAGAGCCCAGAGAGCCCAGGCTTTGACTTTGTCCCCTCTAAAGACGACGAGCGACAACAGCTGCAATACCGACAGAGCGAAATTGCGGTGTCTCCGGCTTCGACTAGTGCAGTCTCTTCGTCTTCCAGTGTCCAAGCAACCCAGTCATCTTCTTCCAAGAAGCAAAAGAAACAGAAGAAGCAGGCGGCAGTCGCTCCTTCAATCCAGCAGCAGCCTGGTCCGTTGACCCCAGCAGAGCATTTCAGTAACGTTGTGAAGCAGTACTTCCACGTGTTTATGAACGGCGCGGACTCGGCGGTGGCCGTGAGCGACCTGCAACGGGACTTTTTGATCCTGAATTTCTCGCCGACAGTCGGCTATGGCTCGGCGGTGGGGTGTCAGGTACTCGAAGATCGGTGGCGGTCGCTCTGCTGGTGCTTTGGCGCGCTGCGCTTCCGGCAGCTGTCGCAGGAGCCGCTAGCGTACACGCCGATGGAAAATCTGTACCTGATCCAGTGCACGGCCGAGTACGCGATGCCGATCACCGTACGCACGGTGGAGCAGGTGTTCCCGCACCTGTTCGCGGATCCGCCGTTGATGGACATCGTCGTGGGCTTGACGATCACCGTGAACGCGCAGCTGACGTTCTGGCTCGAGAAAGACACGGGGCTCATCGCGTCGATCACCGAGCAGATGGACTTTGAAGCGGCGTTCGCGCGGATCGTGAACCACCCGGACGACCGGGCGTTCCTGCTCTCGCGCGCGCTGCCGACGCTCTACGGGTTTGTGGGGGAGGTCGTCGCGGCGGTGGCGGACTCGAGTGCTGGTGTCGGTGCTGCGAATGGAAACAACAAAGAGCGAGACCTCGTGGTAATGCCATCGAGTCCCGTTTCCCCGACTAGCGAGGTGCAAGCTGCCACTGCCACGAAGATGAGCCTCGCCAATATCCTCGGTTAAGACGCGGTGGGGCGAAGGTGGACCAAGAGATGGTTGGTTGGTCACTGGTGAGTGCTCCTCCGACCTCGCGGATCTTGGATCTTCACGTGAATCTCTCTCGTCTTTTCCGTCTCGTTCTGTCGGTGGAAGCGGGTGTGGTGTGGGTACATATCCTGACGCTTTCGGCATCATATCTTTTTGGCGCCAAGACTTGCGAACGGCGTTCTCTTTCTCTCCTTTTTTTTCCATTTATTATCGCTTTCAGTTCAGAAATCTTAAGTTAAAACAGCCAACTAAATCAATCAAAGCGCCACCGTCGTGCGTTCAATCTATCGATCGATCTTCAATGCACATGGGCACGATTGCCAAACGCCCGAGCGAAGGCAGCAAACGCAAAGCGTGTGATGATGTTTTCCTTCTGGGTTGCGACACGAAAGCTTGAAGTTTGTGGTCGCAAGAGGGACAGGAAGGAAAATCACGTGCGGAGGTGGTCAAGATCTCGCCATTGGATTCTCAATCAATTGTTGGATATTCATTCTCTCTAGGCGAGACGAACGAGGTCCACTGACCTCTTGGGTCGGCTATATCTCCTACAGAATTGAGGCCACATTGAGATCAATGAGGAGATCCGATCCAACTTGGAGGGGCCTCCCTCCACTGACAAGTAGAAGTCCTCCCCATGTTAAGCTGCCAAGCTACCAAAATGCTCTGCCCCACGTTAAGCTGCCAAATAAATGCTCTGCTCTCGCGAGAGAGAAAGATATGACAGAGTGGGACCTCTCGATCGGGGGTGTTGACGTGATGGAGGAGGTATAATAGCACGCACACGCCGCGTGAAAGCGCGAGGAGGAGCCACGCAACTTACATGCAGCAGTAGCGAATGGCCATTAGGCGCGCTGTTTGTTTGTCTGCCGCTCGTAAACTAATTGTTATCCAAAAGCCTGAGGGCTTTTGGAGTTTCCTAATAATCGCAACATGTGCAAAAACATTGCGACTTAACTGTGTGAAGAAAGTGAGGTGCTTTAAAAGATAGTCTAATATTATTACTGATGTCCATCTGCAGCCTTCCTTTCTTTGTCTCGTAGAACTCATTTAAACCATAATTCGTAGGAAGATTTGTCGTTTTCCGCTCATGTTTACCATGCTGAATGGTGGGAAACCAATGGCCGACAACAAGTACGGTCGTCGGACATTTGCGCGTATGCACACATGGTAGCACCACCATGAAGCGTAGCAAGGCGGTTAAGGCGGCCAAAGCAAGAGTTCTATGCTCGGAGCAGGTTTGGTGCTGACTGAGTACATATTGCTGCGTCAAGTACATGCTGAGAACATATTGCTGTGTCAAACATGGCGTTTCCAGGTCGCTTCACTTTCGTAAATTACACTATTTATCGAAACTTTATCAACATTATGCACTTTTTCTCCACACAATTATGGTTTACTTTCGCACGGGTTATGCAATTGCCTCTGTACAAATCTGTGGGCTACCTGGTGGTGGGCGTTCCTGGCTGTTTGACTGTCTTTGGCTCCACACGCCAAAGTGTTCGTGCTGCAACCCAGAGAAAGCGCGCGAGAGAGATGGGGAGAGAATAAGATCCTCGCCGGTCGCCTGTTTGCTCGCTCGCCTGCCTCCTTCGACTGGCTGACCGCCTCGGAGCCCTCTGGCGTGCTGCTCCCCTCAAGAAGCCACAGGCGAATTCTTTTGCACCTTCCGACGACACGTGAGCTGCCTGCCTGCCCCGCGGCATCATCAACGAAGGAGCCAACGCCACGCCAGACAACCAAGCGCCTCCTCACTCCCTCCTTCCTTGTATCTACTGAGCCTACTCCCGTGGACCGCTCCAGTTCCTTGCCCCCAAAGCTCCAGGTCCCTGGATCTCGGTTCTCGGCTTCTCACTTCCAATCCCGCGTCCTCGGAGCCACGACTCGACCAGCCTTCTCCCACTCAAGAAGCAGGGGCAACCATGAGCTCACTGCCTCCGCTGGACCCCTCGCACCGCTCCCAGCAGCTACAAGCCAGCAGCCAGCCGAGAGCGGCACCTCCAGATGGTCACTCGAGCGCGTCCTCCTCTGCGTCCGGCTCTCCAGGCTCGCTCGGTTCCTCTTCTTCGTACTACACGTCCCCGTCATCCAACCGAAGCAACAACGACAACGACGGTGAAGAAGGAAGCGCGGAGCAAGTGGTGCGCTGGACCAAGAAGCCGCGCCGCAAGCGCTCCGGCTGGGGACCCTACAAGTCCGTGCTCAACGAGCGCTCGGTGGACTTCAACCTCACGCTCGACGTGCAGACCCTCAAGTCCGAGATCCAGAACATGGAGATGTTCCGCGACATCCTGGCGTCCAAGACGCTCATCCAGCGCCACGACCCCGAAGGCTCGCTCGTGCGCATCGCGCAGGAGCACTATCGCATCTTCCGCACGGGTTTCAACCTGCAGCAGACCGGTCGCAAGCGCCTCTCGATGGACGAGAGGGACCAGAAGGAGTTCCTCTACAGCATCTTCGACGAGAACGTGGACTGCGGCGGCGAGGAGAACGGCATCCACGTCATGATCCAGCAGACCATGCTCTACACGGTCTTCATCAAGGCTATCGCGATGACCATGACGAGCTTCGAGGTGATCGTGACCGAGGACTCGGTGATCGTCGCCACGAAGGGCATCCTGCACTTCCAGATCCTGCGCAACACGATTGCGGGCATGTTCCCACACGTGCTGGGCGAAGAGTGGCTCATGGCCAAGCTCGTGGGCAAGGAGGTGGCGCCGGAGTCCGGTCTGCGCTTCTACTTTAACAAGCACAACAAGGTCGTCAAGTTCGCCGCGGAGCTGGATTATGTCAAGACGTTTGCCAGCGTGCTGGACAGTCCTGAAGAGGTGGACATCTTGCTCGGACGCTCGTTGGTCACGGAGAACTGCTTGATCATACCGAACACCGACGACCCGGACTACCCATCAATTCCACCAACAGATCCGTCTGCGAGAGCTCCTCGCTCAGCCGCGTCGAAGAATGGCTCCAGCGGTAGCCCTAGCCCCGGCTCTGGCTTTGAAGGTGACACCGAAGACCTCGGCACCGGGTCCTCTGCTGCAGAAGAGAGTGATCACAGGTCTGGTAGCAAGCCCAGCACGCCAGTTGAATCCACCCCAATCGGCCCTGCCAAGCGTCCGGGAACGAACAAGACACGAGCCAGCAAGGTTGCACCGCTGTCAAGCAGCACAGTGGCTCAAAGCCAGCATGAGGCTACGCCTATCCCTCCACCATCACAGCCGGCAGCAACGCCAGTGAACCGCGGACCAATGACGCCTCTGGACCACTTCAACCACGTTGTCCAAGCGTATTTCCAGATATTCGCCCAGGGGTTTCATGCCAGCGCCGACGCCTCCGTCACGCAGTTTCTCGACCGCTACTTCTCGCCCACTGTCCAGTACGGCGACACGGTCGGCCGCCAGGTCATCCACAACCGCTGGCGCTCGCTCTCCTGGTGCTTTGACTTGCTGGCGTTCCGCCAAGTGGACAATTCCCATACATCTGCCCCCATGGCAGTGTACGAGCCGCAGCTGAATCGGTACCGCATCCAGACCCGGGCCGAGTACACTTTGCAGCTCACGGTGCGAACACTGGAGCTCGTGTTCCCGCACGTGGTGTCGGACTTGGAGTTGGCAGACTCGCTGGCCGGATCGCGCGTGACTGTGGCGTCCGAGCTGAATTTCTGGCTCGAGCGCGGCACGGGGTTGCTGGCGAGAGTAAGCGAATGCATGGCGTTTGAGGACGCGTTCGAGGGGATCGTGACCGATCCAGAGGACCTGGTGTTCGTGCTCAAGGATGCGGCGCCGATCCTCTCGAGCTTTGTGGGAGTGGCGACTGCTCCTACTGAGCAGAAGCAAGCTGCTGCTGGTAGTAAAGCGACAAACAAGAGCCCGCCGTCGTCGTCGAAATCATCGCCATCCTCGTCACAGAGGAGCACGCCTCCGTCGTCGCCGGAAGACTCGCAGTCGAGCGAGACGGAGGCCAAGATGCGGCTGTCTGTCATCCTCGACTGAGCGGTGACCTAGGGGGGAAACAAAGCAGACGAAGAAGCTGGACCTGGGCTGAAATGATATGCTGAGAGTGAGTGAATACTACAGTGTGGAAAAGTTGCATTCGAGTTGTACGAGATACACAAGTGCGAGAGACGAAGAAAGCGATGACTATAATGTAATAAAATCAAAATTGTTTATTGAGAAAATAAGGAGACGAGCTAATAGAATGCAGAAGCGCGTAGCCATTCAGTGTCCATGACACACGCACAGGTGCTTTGCTCATTGCTCAGAACCACAAGCGCCTTGGACGACTATACTTTCTCCGGTTTGGCGCTGAATCGCCCTCCTGGTCACGCTCGTGTCAATCAAAACCCGAGTCCAAATTCTGTTGCAGTTTTTTTTGCTGTCTGTGCAGTTTATACCCGCCCATCATCCCGCAAGCGTTTGGGCTCTCAGAAATGCTTCCGTTCAGCCTTCTCACTCCACGCGGTCTGTCGTCTCGCATTTTAACATGAGGGGAGAAATGGCGACCAACCGCCTTCTTCGCGTAGAGAGCTTCCTCGCCGCCAGCAGTGGCTCGTGTCCGCACAGGTGCATCTCTCAACGAACAAGGTGCTCACCGGCGCATCCCCCCTCCCACTGGGTCTATAAATGGCGTGACGCCTACCCGACAGCAGAGCAGTAGCAGAGGCGAGTGATGAGTAGCGGACGCGTCGTTTCCCTATGGAAACCGATCTGACAGTGTGTGTGTCGAGTTTCCCTGTGCTGCTCAGGTTGTACACCGGCGATACGATATCGCTGTCATTGTCGCTGACCAACGAACGACACAAGACACAACGGCATCACGAACGACAGCGCCGACGACGACGACCTGTCCGAGTGGACTGCGCTGCCACCAAGTGGCAAAGGATGCAAGCGCAGTGGGAGTGGAGAGGAGTGCTTCTGGTTGGCAATGCCGGCGTGCCAATTGACTCAGATCAGCAATGATACTGTATCGCTGTCAAAGTGCCAAGCGTCCATACGATTAAGACACGAACAAGAGCCGCGACGGAGACGAGGCCGCCATTTGACAGCCGTCCTTCTGTGAGATTTGCCGTCTCACCGCACGCAACGCAAGAGCAGTGATCAGAATGAAGTGCCTTTTGTTCCTATGATGGAGGAATACAACCGGAGTGCAAGGTGAAGCAGGAGATCCCGAGTCGAGGTGACGGTCTCCATTGGCATGAGACTTTATTGCATTTCGGTTTGTCACAGAGCTGGCTTGCTCCCGAGATGCACGCGCGCAAGGAGTGCTGAAGAAACAAGTAACGGTGAGCGCCATGCTCGAAAATACGCTGGTTGCCTGGAGCTGAGTCGCTCTGTGTGCAAATGAGCAAGACGACGAGAATCCACTCGCGGCATCTTCGACCTCTGGCGATTCGAGTGGGTGGCAGTAAGTGAGACTGGTCGGACTCAAGTGCTGATGCAGAGCGTCCCCAAAGTGCTTTCGTGTTCGCTCACGCGTGCCGATTCTGGGATCAATAAGTCCCAAAGAGCCATGCCACCGCCTTCATGAGCCGCATCAGGTGGTCAAACCCCGTCAAGAAACCCTCACCTTTCAAACCAATCAGTGGGTTCGACGGATTAAGCAAGTGCGGTCAGGTTCTGAGTGCCTGGTCAAGGCGCCAGTGACGTTCGCCTCTCGCCTTCGTGGTGCGGTCTGGCGAGCGTACTGGTGGAGGATTTAAATTGAGCTTCTCGGTCATGTGCAATGGTACGAAGCCACAGGCAGAACAGAGCGAGCGCGTGGCATTATTGGGGAGGACTGGGGATCGCATCATGTCAAATGCAACGCGTTTCAGCGGCTCCGATGATGTGCGAGCGAGGGGGTGAGCAGCACAGAGTGGCGAACCATGCATTCCCATTTGGAGAGCTCAGCTGCGCGGCAAACGGCAAAAAGGAACACGATCACGACGAGGATGAGCCTGTCGTCGCCAATCGATCCACTTCGCGATGACGAGCGCAGAGCTGCCTTTCCTGGCATGTGACGCTGAGCCAGGACCCCACAGTACGACAGAAGTACTACACTGTTGGCCTATCGGCAAAAACGCGTTGAAATGGAATTGTGTCTGATGTTAACAGAAGCTGATTTTAAGCCATTCGGACAGACAGAGGATGGACAAACGAGTGACGACACCATGATCGATCGAAGCCATTTCGATGTCAGAAAATGAGCAGATTCAATTGAAGGCAGCTCGCGAAGCACTTGCTCGCTCGACAGAGCAGCTTTGAAGCTGCACGGTACCCATCAGTCCGCATGCCCAGGAATAGTTTGGAAAATAGTAATAATGACAATGGCCGCTGGATCGCCCGAGCGAATCCAAACGACCCTCCGGTTTTTCCCGTGGCCGACCTCTTGGGCGTGAAGAACCCCAAGCGCAAGCAGCTCAAACGGTGCGTGGAGCGAGTCCTGAAGACCGAGTACGGCACGGAGACCGCGACAGCCGTCGAAGATGAAGCGGCCGCGCTTATCGAGGAGACCGACAGGTTTCTCGCTGACCTGGCTCCAGCCACGTCCCCGATCGCAGACGTGGACATCCCGTCGCCGAACGATTTGGG
>JAASFI010001169.1:0-10910 GCA_023333705.1 Globisporangium viniferum | reverse complement strand
GGTGAACACGAACGCCGAGAAGGGTGTCTTGGAGCTGGTGGTCAAGGGCTACCCGACGGGCAAGCTGAGCAAGCACATCGTGGAGCTCCAGGTGGGCGACAGCCTCGAGATGAAGGGCCCGTTCGTCAAGTTCCCCTACAAGGCGAACCAGTACAAGCAGATCGGGTTCCTCGCCGGCGGCTCGGGACTCACGCCGCTGCTGCAGATCGTGAAGGAGATCGTGCGCAACCCGGAGGACAACACGCAGGTGGTGCTCGTGTTCGCCAACACCTCGGAGCGCGACATCATCCTGCGCGAGGAGCTCGACGCGCTCGCGCACATGTACCCGCAGTTCAGTGTCCACTACGTGCTGAGCCACCCGCCGGCCGAGTGGAAGGGCTACTCGGGCTTCGTGACCAAGGAGATCGTGCAGGAGCTGCTGCCGAGCCCGAGCGCCGAGGCACTCGTGTGCGTCTGCGGTCCGCCGCCCATGATGGAGGCGCTCTCGGGCGACAAGAACCCGGACAAGACCCAGGGCGAGCTGCGCGGCCTGCTCAAGGAGCTCAACTACACCAGCGCGCAAGTGTACAAGTTCTAAGCAAGCAAAGAAACAAACAAGCAAACAAGCATGTGTTTGTTTGTTTGTTGTTTGTGCGATGAAACAAACAAGGCTTCAGAAACTGTGTGTAGCTGTCGTTGAGCCCTCATTTGCTACATATATCAAAAGCCCATACAACTAACTTCCCATATAAAACAAAAGCGATGCATGATGATACACATGTATCAAGGCGTTCATGTGGTGCTTGTAGTTTCTTTTTATTAGGGGCGAACTCATTCATACGACGCAACACAATAGGAGAAAAAAAGATAAGAGCAGGCAGACTGAGGCTGACTTAATGGCTGCCGATAGCAAATCGCATAGAGAAAAGGGCACAGAGAGAGACACACACGCGCGCACGCACGCGCTCGGCCCATTTACGAGTTCTCGGTGAGCATCGTGGTGTCCAGATGGCCCGTCTGGTTGAGGTACGCGAGCTGCACGTTGCCGACCGAGTCGATCTCGAGCCCCGTGATGCCGCAGTGGTTGTAGCGCATGCGCCCCCACGTGCCGTCCGGGTCCACGCCCAGCGCCTTGCACACGAACCAGCGGATGATGTTGGCGTGGCACACGATGATGCGGTACCGGTCGTCCACGCGAGTCTGCGTGGAGCGCGCGCCGACCGTGCGCGCGAACTTCTGGCGGTCTTCCTCGCTCAGCGGCTCTTGGTGCGTGCTCAGGTCGCTCGGGATGAGGTGGCGGAACATCGTGCGCCACGCGATCTTGAGGCGCGCGGCGTCCGAGACCATGCTGTCCAGGTTCTCGCGCGGCAGCATCTTCTGGTTCGTGGACGGCAGCGGGTTGCCCGGCCACGCCTCGCGGAACAGCTTGTTCTCGCGCAGCTCGACGGACGCCGTGCCTTTCGGGAAGAGCTCGGTCATGCGCTGCGCCGTCTCGGTCGAGCGCCGCACGCCGCTGTGGACCACGGGGAACACCGGGAACCGCTTGAGCACGCCGCGTGCGCTGAGGTACTCCTGCAGGAACGCGCCGGTGCGTCGCGCCTGCTCAATACCCAGGTCCGTGAGCGGGCCGTGCATGTCCAGATCCGCGGTCTGCGACGACGCGTAGTGGCCGTGGCGCACGAGGATCACGTGCGTCGTGCGCTTGTGGTCCACGAGCGAAATGTCCGACGTGGGCTCCACGATGGTCGCCTGCGCGGACACGGCGATGGCCGTGAGCCAGTCCATGAGCGCCTGCACGGTGGGTGCCGCCAGCACGCGCGTCTTGCCGTCTGCGAGCGTGAGCGCGAACGAGTTGCCGTCCAGACGCTCGACCATCGAGCCTCTGACGTTGATCGAGCCCTTGAGCGCGCCGGCGCGCTCGTTATCGGCCACGGTGTAGTACGAGAGTTCCTGGCCGCGGAGCACGAACATGCGCTACACACAGTGCACAACAACAAACACAAACATACAAGCAAGTGGTTGGTTAGTTGCGCAAGTCTTGCGTGGACGCATAGATCATACACGTAAATAAACGAGTAGCAACGCAACATATAGAGACACGTACACGTACGTTCTTCCAGGTCTGGAAACCGCCCTCGCCCTTCTTGCTGAGCTCGCCCTCCATGAGGATGTCGGACGCGAACACCTCGGCGCCCGCGTCCTCGATCTTCTTTTCCGCGAACACGTTGCTGTCGCGCATCATGGACGGCCGCGAGAGGAACATGGACGGCCGCATGGACGCGCGCGCACTGCCCGGCGCGGACGACGGCGCGGGGCTCGGCGTTGGGGACGGCATCAACGTCGACGACATCTTGTGCTTGCTTGTTGTTCTTGTGCTGGTTGCGTAACAAGCGCGACTTGTTGGGTTGTGTGTGTGCGACTTGCTTGTTTGTTTGTTTCTTGCGGGTTGTGGGGGGGAGGCGCTTGCTGGCCTTGCTTGGCTTTCGCTTTTCCTTTCCGCAGTGACGGGGTTTCAAGCAGTAAGAGCTTATTAACTAACTGGCTGGCTGTTGATTTACTGTTAGTAGGGCGGCAATTGCTGCCCGCCCATCGGAATGGAAGCATTCACACTCGCGCGCAGCAAAACCAGATGGGGAGCTGGCGGCATGCTCGGCTTTTACTGTCGGCCAGACAGCTATTACCACAGTCTGATTTTCAATCAATTGTTTCTTTTCAAAAGTGGGTGATTGGGTGGCATACAAACATCAACTTGTTAGACTGTGGCAGTAGCCAAGAGAGGTAGTCGGTTTTTTTCGCAGGCGCTTCTTCAATCTCAGCTGGTCGCGCTGATGAGCTCTGAGCGGATCATTCGTACCGTCAGAACTCGCTAAAGTTTACATTTTTGGGATGATCAACCTCCGCATTTCGGTGGACCTCTCTCTCCAGTCCTTTCGAATAGGAACCCCAGCAGTGGTCATTTGTACGGTATCCGATGCCATTGATCTGCGCGTAGAATCTAGAGATAACTCATCGATCCCCCACCACTCGTTCGCCCCCAGAGCCAGCTGTATGTATGTACAGTCGTAGGCTATTCACAAGTCAGTCAATGTTGCTTGGCGAGCAGGTTGAAGTTGTGAGAGCATCCGATGATCCTCCCCACGAGTTGAAAGTTGAACGAAGAGCTACACAACAAGCAAGTGCTGGTGATCAGGTGGCAATCCGTGTACCCTCTGAGCAAACAAGGCGCTCTCGGTGTCCTTTATTATCGATGGATGTTGGGAAACATGAATCTTATTGATCCCCTAAGGCGATGACGCGACAATTGGGATCCGAGGACCTCTCACTGTACCCACTTGCTTGATAACGCTCCATCCATGACATCACAATGATAGAGGAATCTATTGGCAGTTGGCAAATCCATCAAACCTACGGCCGGTTGTACTAGCTGCTGTAGCACTCGAGTTGGTAGCACCAAACCTGTCGGAACCCCTCTTCAGATGTTTTAATACACCTGCGAATATGGCAAGTCGCCTTCTACCACCCCCAACCCAACTCCCGGAATGCGGCGACTCGCAGCAAATTTCCTCCTCCTACGACGTTGAACACATCAAAGTCAGCTTCTCTTATTGAAAGACCGTGTACTGGAGAACTCGTGTCTAATATTCCTCGGAGATGTTGCAACACGTGTGCTGTACCAGATTCGACAATAGCTTCCATTTTTGAACACAAGTCAAGGTAGAATCTACTACAGAAGTCTTCCACACGGGACACTTTGTACCGAGCGCCTCCTACGATCCGCAAACGCGAAGACAGGGTAGCCACGGATCGACTGCTCAATATTGATTTGAGCTGTTGCATGGCCATCCGACTGCCTGCAGTTGAGATTCCGCAGCTCATACACAGCTTCGAACTAGGACACTGAATAGAGCCACCTGAGGTGGCCCACCTCGTTGACAAGACCAAGACGAACAATCGGTGGTGCCTGCTGGTTGGAGCTCCCATGTCTTTCAACTTTGTTCGACCTCGCATAATGCTTCGGGCTTCCACCGATTCCTGTGTGTGGCATTGAAAGTACGAAGGTGTAGTAGGTAAGGATCAGGAGCGAGGCTGTCCATTTGAGTTCAGAGAACTATCCCTGGCTGAGCCTGGCAGCTGGTGTTCTTGCGGATGATTCTGCTCAAACTTGGGCCCCTCATGACTATCTACTCATGCGCTTGGGTTCACAGAGTACGAGCAACAACAACACACAATTGACCGCCTCCGCTCTCTCTCTCTCTGGAGTCTACATTTAGCTTGCGCCGTCTTTTCCTGAGTCTGAAAAGCTCGAATTTCGATTCTTCAAAAACACATTGCGGTAGGCTCTCTAGTCTCCAATTGAGCTACAGACGCATAGAGAATAGAGTACGTTCAAGAGATTCCTACGTAGACCCGAAAGGCGCTTTCCAACCTACGAAAGAGTGGAATTTGCTGGTTGGTTGTCTGTCGCGGTGACGGGCAATTGAACTGAAAGGACCTGCGAGGGTCTCCCCACCCCCACCACTGAACTCCCCAGACTTGCGCAATGGGATGATGGATTGGACGACGGGCTGGCTTGCGTTTGCTGCACTCCACCATCGTCCGTGGCCAACGTATCATACATACTATACATCAAGTATAATGGCCGTAGCTCTTGGGCTCTAAAGCATGGGCGCGTGTATTATAGGATGTGAGGTCTCGTTATTTTACAGTCAGAAACCACGAAATGTCGATACGAGCAACCACAACTGGTGGCGTCGTCTAAGATTGAGCCATCGGATGACCTTTGGATCTGGACCGTGGGCAGTTAGCGTAGCAGTATGGATTGGACTGGAAGAACCAGCGTTAAGCGCAGTTCCCTTGGTCCGAACTGTAGCTCCATTCGCATTTTGCGTCGCCTACACACCTTACGGCACTCGACATTCCTGCCGCTCACTGAGTAGACCCCACTTGCGCCTACTATAACTAACTGTATAATTTGACCCACGCATCACTAGTGACGTGAACCATCGCTACCTGGGCCAATCAATGCACCCTAGGAGTAGATAAGGAGGGTACCACCATCCCTCCGAGTTCCAGCGCAGCGGACTCCTCCACGTTCTTTACAGAACTACAAAGCCATCAAACCTACTCGTGGATGCACTCGTCAAACTATGCGTCACCATAGGTAGAATCCCTGAGCGAGCGTGCTTCAGAGGTCGTACGTAGCGAGCCCTCGACGATTTTTAAAGCGAATGCTGTGGAATGATCGCGAGTTGTGGCTCGCTGTGGGTATTTGTCGAGTCGGGATTTTCATGCGCGCTCGACAGTGTACTGAAGTTGTTGGGACGAATCGGCGGGAGGCGTTCAGTTGTGATGCTGCAAGTCAAGGTAGAACCCGCCTGTTCTTCAAGATATATTGATACACACTGGACGCTTCGTAGCAAAGCACCTCGCACGATTCACCGCCGCGAAAGACTAGGCAGTACAGTTGTAGAGTTTGAATCTACTCAAGGATGGATACTGAACACTCATCCAAGCTGACGTATCATCGCCTGCTTGCAGTCTGGATTTCGCTATTCGTTGTAGAGCCTTTCGGATGTAAGACCAGGACGATCGATGCTGCTTGTGGTTGGAAGTTCCATTTCTCCCAACAACAGCGCCGGCCTCACCTTGCATAATGCCTCGCGTTTACACCGCCTCCTGCCTGGTGTGGCATCGAGAGAGTGCGGAGGTGCAAATTAAGCCAGGATAAGGACTGTCCATTTGAGTACAGTGTACCTGGATGAGGTCTGCTCTCACTGCTGAAAACTTTGCTGCTGGAGAGTGGAGGTGCTGCTCGAACCTGGATCCATTTCGGCTACTGTATCAGCTCATGCGCGCGCGCTTGGGTTCACGGAGCGTGAGCAACACTATTGACGCCCTTGCACCGTCTTTTCTGACTCAGAAAGCTCAGTAGAGAGAGCTCCACGTGATCCGTCAGGTTCCTCAAATGCTCTCTGGTCTTCAGTGGCCGTATAGGGAGTAGAGCACGCTCGAGAGATTCCTACGCACATAATGTACATCGACTCGAAAGGCGCGTTCCGATCGACGAAAGAGAGAGTGAACGATTTGTTGGTTGGTCATCGTCTGCACGGCACGCAGGACAGCGGGTGTGGTGACGATTGATCCATCGATCGAGCTGGGATGCGTTTACATCTGCGTGGAAATGCTCGGTCCCCAGGCTCACGCAAGTGAACGGATTGGCGACGGGGAGGACCTACTTGGGAAATCGTAGGCTTGCGTTGCTCTGTGTAGTTGCAACGAATAGCTCAGTTCATCCATTTGTACAGCCTTCCTTTCTTCACACTCTGTACCAACATACAGCAACACGCACGACTCGAACTTCGTGCACATCACTCACCGGTTTATCAGGGAATGCTGGACGAGAGGATGTGCATCACCCACCCGACTACTGAAGCTCATCAACGGCAAATGATTGCAGCCCATCCCCATCGTCAACGCCATAGCTCCGCGATTGCATACCATGCTGGCACCAGGAGTGGCTTGACACTTATGCTGCTAGAGCTAGGCCGGGATTGCATTGTACCAGCAATCATGTCTGCCATTCAAGCGACCGAATTGATGCAATGTGCGCCTACTGACTCGACACACGCTCCACCACCAGTGGCGCAAACCCTCATCTCTATCTGGGTCCAATCACCATTCATCACCACCCTCTCGCTGCACCGACGGAGCTGATGAGGGAGGGCGTCACCATCTCTCCGAGTTCCCGCGCAATGAACTCCTCCACGATGCCATTGCAGCTCAATGCATCAGCAGATCTCCACACTCGATGCGTGCAAGGATCGAACAGACAGCTACCCGCCGTGCACAAGATATTGGCTTGTTAATCGATCCCAAATCCCGTAGCAACTTACTTGATCTGTACATAGCGAAACCTTCCCACGCAAACCCTTAACGCGCCACGAATGGTAATAGCTGCCAGTTCTTCATGCCTCATCCGATCCTGCAAGAGCCGAGCGACCCTTTCAGCACCAAGGGGCGATGGTGGAGTACGGAGCGAACGCAAGCTCAAGGTGCTCCGTCGTCCAATCCGATGCATTACGCAAGTCTGAGTGGAGAGTTCAGTGAAACGGAGGGGAGTGCGGACACCTGTCGTGCGTCCTTCCAATCCAATTGTGCGCGTCATAACGTCACCACATCCGCCGTGCGGGCGACAGACGACCAACCAACAGATCATTTTCTCCCTTTCGTTGATCGGAAAGCACCTGTCGAGTCTACTGAAGCACGTAGGAATCTCTCGAGCGTGCTCTCTCTGAAGCTCAATTGGAAGCCATAGAGCCTACCGCAATGTGCTTTTAAGGAATCGAAATTCGAGCTTTTCTGACTCAGGAAAAGACGACAGAGAGAGAGAGAGAGAGAGAAAGCGGAGGCTTTCAATTGTGCATTGTCTGTTGCTGCTCACCACCCTCTGTGAACCCCAAGCGCCTGACCAGATAGCCAAAACGGGTCCAGCGTTGAGCAACGCCTCGAGGCCCTGCTGGGAGGTGCTGAACCCAAATGGACAGTCTCACGCCTGACCTAACTTGCACCTTTCCAACCGCAGATGACTCACAGAAAATCGATGGAAACCCCGACGCATTATGCGAGGTTGGAGTCCTAGCACATTTTATTATTAGGGCAGCGATCGTATGTATGTTGATTGACAAGCATGCGGCTCTTACAATGAGCAGCGGACAACAGACTGCAATCAAGCGACGTGCATTGGTATTGTGTATTGTTTCGGCTGTCGCGTCTTGCGTTTCCCTTTGCCGCTCGCTTGTAGAGCTTCTCAAAGTCCTCCATTCTCTGTCTGTCTGTCTGTCTGTCTCTCTTTCCAGTCGCTTGGTTGCAGATGGCGCCGATGCTGAGCAAGTAATACGAAGTTTGCTGTAAAAGAAAAAAGGGACGGGACCTCTCTTCTCTTCTCGCCTCTCTTCTCTTCACTTCGGTGCGTTGACCTGACGAGAGGAGGGATAACGAAGGAGCGAATGAATGAACGCCCTCCAACAGCAGCAACAACTTGCCAGCTGGCGACCCAGAAGGGAGGATGCTCGCTGTAATCCGTGTCCAGATGGTGTTTACAAGACGCTCGCTCGGCACCAAGTGAGCACCAGCCAAACAGCTCACGAGGCTCTAACAACCTGTCGCATACTTTGTATCATAGACTTGCATCAGGATCCAGCGTGCACCAGTATGAAGCTCAGAGAGTGGTTCAGGAAGGAGCGATGCGGTGAACTATCCAGGCAGGCAGGCAGGTAGGCACTTCTTGCTGTCCCTACATGTGCGTGCCTTTGGGGTCTTGTCAACAAAGTGCGGGGACACAAGCACCGGGTTCATTCATGTGCCGAGTTCAGTGGACTGTTTGCGTGGACGAAAATCAAAACAAACGAGGAAGAAGAAAAATCGAAAGAATGGAAGACTCAGGGGTTCACGAGGGCACCTCCCTTTAGGCGAGGACAGGCGCCTCGCTTCAACGTTTCGCTGATTGACACAAGAAGAAAAGCAGCAGAGCTCACGCATTGAGTGTACAGAGGTCGGGTGGTTCTTCGTCTCTCAGCCACACAATTGAGAAGTCCAAGTCTTTCCGGTCAGTAGGTACGCACAGAAGTGCATCCAAAGTGGCAGGCAAAAGCCACCGCGAATCAATGCGAATGGTGCGATAGGTGGTTATTCATTTCCAACAACTTGCATTGCATAGTCTTGTCCCCCAGGAGTTCCTTCTTTGGGACGACGGACTGTGTGAGAGTCAGGTTGTGGTGGACTTCTAGAGGGCTTTGCAGCCGAACGAAGCGAAGCGAGCGCCGTAATAGCCGTGAACATATCGAGCTCGTACTGGGTGGCAGGCAATGAGGCGACGCGTGAATGAAAAAGATCAC
This sequence comes from Globisporangium viniferum, assembly GCA_023333705.1. NCBI lineage: Eukaryota > Oomycota > Peronosporomycetes > Pythiales > Pythiaceae > Globisporangium > Globisporangium viniferum. The sequence continues at coordinate 2,037 of JAASFI010001169.1, read as the reverse complement.
GACTTGGCGAAGCTCAAGAAACGAACTTTTCCGCACGTCTAAACATCGAGTTGTTCTCCGATCAGGCTTTTGTCGCTCTTGCGTGTCAGAAAAATCGAACTTGTTAAAATGAAGTATCAGGTTGAATATACTTCTATAATATACATAACAGCATCTCTATATTTTTTTGATAGTAGTATTATATGTCGATATTATTTATAGATCCTGTTTATGAAAAGAGAGTTCCTTTATCTTTTATAGCAAACAACGATTGTTCTACTGTTGGACCACGCTGATGATTGGCTTGGCGTTCTTGAACCCACGCCCGTGCTCGACAATCACGCTCATGCGCTTCGCAACCAAATCGAGGCGCGAGAGACAAGCCTGCATAAGCAATCCCGCCACGCGTTCGAAAAAAACAAGCCAACCAAATCATCGAGCATCCAATACCCGACTTAAAGAGGGGTTGTTCTATTTTTGATCTTGTCAAATGCTATGTCAAGAATATATAGGGAGGTTATATGCGCATATAAGAAAGTTTCCGGGTGACTGATATTTCTCCTATCTTGATGCTGGTACGTGGAGTGGGTGCGGATCGCGCCGAGGCGATCGTTTGCGCTGACATTCTGACATGTCAACAATGACCGAGTCTCCTCAACAATGCATTCGCTTTTCTCTTCCTCCATCGAATACTTTTATTCTTCAAGCTCCCTTGCGACGGTCGCGTCGATGTCGTTTGCCTCCCAGATAATATCCCAGATCCCCATGCCCCCCTTTCGCGAGAACAGCCCGTCCGTCCGTCGCCCCGAAAAGAACAGCCTCACCGCAAGGCGCAAACGAAAGCCTCGGGGGCCCACTGTCTTGATCGATCCTTTGTCCCACTCTCCGCCCGCCATCATTTATTTTCTCCACAGAGAACAAGTCAACAAGTGTGTGATTTTTGTGGATTTTCCAACGCTTCCAAAGGCAGAAAGCCCCCAGCGCTTGTCGTGTGAACGTTAGTGTCAAGGAAATCGCCCAAAGTCCCCTTTCCTTCCGCTCCTTTCTCTGTTATTATTGATCGGGTTTTTCTTTGCCGCTCGCTTGCTTGCTCTCTTCTGCACTTGCCACCCGGCCTTATTATTATCATCTTATTACAATACCAGCCCCCCCCCACAAAACAAAAAGAGACCTGACTGAGCAACCAACGCCAGACGACAAAAAAAAAAGCAGCTGGTGCGAGAGACAGAGTCAAAGAAGCAGCAGCAGCATGCGGCGGGGGTTGCGGGTGGTTCAGGTTCAGGGCTCGACTTTTCGGTGCAACCGACAGCGACAGAGAGAGATTGGGAAATTTGTACCGACAGCCAAAAACCAGGAGCTCACTTTCGAATTTGCGGGGTGCCATCCACACCAACAGCCAGTAGCAGCTCACGACACAATCTATCGTACTGGGGTTTGACAGTCAGCCAATCAGCCAGCCGCAACACAACACAACACAAGAAGCCGAGTCCCGCGTTGCACAATCAATCAGCACCGCCATGAACGACGAGAACGCCTACTACAACCTGAACCGAGGCTTCGTCTCTGCGATGGAATGCTCCACTACCACCACATCGACCACCACTCCAGCCGCCTTCACTGCGTCCGCAACAACAGGCGCGTCGCCAGCGAACAAGGGCGCGCTCTCGTTCATCCTGTCGTCGTCGTCGTCGTCGTCCTGTTCCGACTCGGAGTTCCAGGCGCCCGTCGTGCCAGCGCCACGGCCGCTCATCAAGCGCAAGCGCACAAGGGCCGGCGTGCCAGCCCCGACACGAGCGCGAGCGAACTCCAACTCGACACGGGAAGCGATCCGATTCAGTTCCAGCACTACGAGCGTATCGCCTTTGTCGTCGTCGTCCTCCTCACAAGCGAATGACACCACCGCGCTGATCAAGAAGGGCTCCAAGTTCTGCGTGGTCGACGGCTGCATGAGCCGCGCGAAACACGCCAAGCGCTGCTGGCGTCACGGCGGCTCGGTCAAGTGCAAGGTGGTGGACTGCGACAACCGCGCCAAGTCGAAAGGCGTGTGCTGGTCGCACG
>JAASFI010001168.1:0-10924 GCA_023333705.1 Globisporangium viniferum | reverse complement strand
GTCCGGCAAGATGGCAGCGACACCGTTTCTCCAAGAGTGTGATTATGTGTGGAGCAAATACACTCCGGTGAAGATCGAAGACAACGGGGATCTGAGTCTCGATGATGTAATTCTGCAGCCACCTCGCTTCAAAAGGGGATCGACGTAGTTAGCTTTTACCATTTTCTTTTTGGTGAAAACCCCACTTTGCGCCAAAATGCATTTCGATAGTGACGAAAGTGAATTAAAAGAGTTTCATTACCATGCTATATTGTAAATAAAAAGGTTTGTGCGATTTGGAGCTATTTTTCATACCAATCACTCACTTGAAGTGGTGATGTGTATTTTGTATGCCACAGTACTCTTTGCTTTGGCTTGTGTCAATATTTATGTATCGTACAGTACTTATACCAGTCCTAATTGATGAGCAATTTTTGACAGGCAACACAAGCAAGATGCGGCTGCGCCAGGTGCTGATCCTCAGCCGCGATCTCTCGCGCTCGACGCAGTTCTTCCAGGAAGGGCTGGGCCTCAAGCTGCTGCGCGCCTCCGACACCTTCGCGGAGTTCGACATCCAGGCGGGCGTGCCGCTCTGCATCAAGCTCGCGCAAAAGTGCGTCCTTCCTTGACTCTCCACAAGCTCATGGACAATGAATGTGGCTGTTGATATGGGATAGTGACGACTCGTGCTCATGGCGATGTATGTGCTGACTAATGAATGAATGGTGTGCTGGTGTGGCTGATTGATGTATGTAGCGAGGCGGCATGCAGCACGGGGTACTCGCCGTTCCTCAACTTTGACATCCAGGACCTGAGCGACACGATCCCGCGGCTGCTCATGATGGGGGCGATCATGGACGGCCCCATCAAGTACCCCGCGCACGGCAAGGTCCGTACTGTAGCCCCATGTCTTCACGCTCTATGCGTATTTGTTCCATCTAACAGTATGCTCTATGTGTATGTGCATGCGCATGTGTAGGTGGCGGCGGTCCGCTCGCCCGACGGCGTCATGATCGGGCTGTACGAGCCAAATTCCTGGGAGAACGTCACGTCCGTATGATCACGACCCTCTCAAGTATAAATGGCAACGCAAACAGAGCCAACCAAACGCTCATTGATACTACTGGGCATTTCATATACTACTGTATCATGTACTCACTCCTAAAGTTTGCTCTCGTTAAGAAAAAAAGAGAGTGTTCTCGTCGCTTGTGGTGATTATAAGAGTTTCGAGAACTCGTGGCCCGCGTGGCTCTGGGTGTGCAGGTGGCTCTTCGTTGGGAAGCAGGCGCCGCACAAATCGAAATCAAAGCAGTTGCTGTGTACAACAGTAAAGCAGAGCGAGGGTGTTGTTAGTGGAGCTCATCCATGCGTGCAGAATGGTCCGCAATGGTCAGTCACTACGTACTTGCAGCTGTAGTGCGTCTGGATGTGCGTGCGGCCGTCGTAGTACTCTCCACAGGCGTCGCTGTACGTACACAAGGTCACAGGGCGACAATGCATCGAAACACAATGCGGTCAGTTCAGTGGCAGACGCTCTACAATACAATACCCCATCAAGACAGGGGCAGTTCGTACCAGACAAACCCGTCGGCTCTATAGTCGTCGTCGTTGTGGCGGTCGTCCAGCTTGTTCGCGCAGTGACACTCGCCAAAGCAGAGCACGTTGCGTTTGTCCGCGTGTTCGATCACTTGGACGCGGCGCTTCTCAGTCGTCTTCTTGAGCTTGGCCTTCTGCTTCTTCTGCTGTTTCTGCTTTGTGTGCTTCATGGCATGAGGCTCAAAGTCGTCGTCCTCGTCAAAATCCTCATCGTCCTCTTCCTCAGAAGAAGAGCTCTCGATCGTCACGATCTCCGAGGCGTTCGCCTGCTCGCCATCCGAGGAGCTCAGGTTCCAGCGCGCGAGCTCGCAAATGTGCTGCACAATGTCGTCGCAGTCGCCCAGCAGCGTCAGGTCGAACTCGTTCTCGCGCTTCTCACTGTCACCACTCGAAGCAGCGCTCTTCTTGTTGTTGCTCTTCAGTTTCTTCTTCTTCAGCAGGGTCTTGTTGATCACGACCTGCGGGATGTGGCTCGGCAGGAAACCGGGGATCTCGGCCACGGGCGACACTTTCAACGACGTGCCGATCACCAGCAGCAGATCCGCCTGCAGGCGGTCTTTCGTGACGCTCGTGCTCACGTGATCGCTCAGCAACTCGCCAAAGAACGTGATCTCCGGTTTCAGCACGCCGCGGCAGTCGTCTTTCGGGCATGTGGGGATCACACTCGCCTGGATCACCGTCATGAGCGTACTCGTGGGCACGCGGTGCTTGCAGCGCATACAGCAGGACCAAGCGAAGCTCCCGTGGCACGGGATGTACTTTGTCACGCCCGCGGCTTCTTCGAGGCCGTCGATATTCTGCGAATACAGCCGCAGCAATTTCTTCTTGTCCTGCAGCAATTTGAGGAAATTGTGAGTCTTGGACGGCGCGGGCGAGTGCGCAAACACGTTGCGCACGAGCTCAAAGAACGGCGACGGGTCCTGGCGAAAGTACTCGATCTGGAACAGGCACTCCGGTTCGGGGAAGTGCGTGTCCATGCCCTCGATCATCGCGTAGATGCCGTCTTTCGAGCGGAAGTCCGGGATCCCGCAAGAGACGCTCATGCCCGCGCCGGCGACCACTAGGATCTTCTTGGATTTCTTGAGCAGCGCCACGAAATCTTCGAGCGACTCGAGTTTCTGCTTGACTGGTGGAGGAGCATTTGGGTTGGATGTAGCAGAAGTGATACTAGGATTGGTGAGTTTATTCCCTTCGACACACTGGTCAGTGCAATCGAGATAGAGGTATGTTAGTATGTTAGTAAATGGTGGTGGCGACAATAGGCAATTCGACAGTTGTGTGGGGACAACAGAGTGGAGTAGGTTCGTGACACGCACCTCATGGCAGCTCGTATTACCCAGCACAGAGGCCGACTCAAACGGCTTCCAGCAGCGATAATGGTACCTATGAACATCACGCATTATCAATTAGCTATCTTCACCAAGCCAATATCAGCAATTCGCACTTCAAAAAGCCTCACCATCGCGCGCAGATCTCGCACTGCATGAACGGGCTCCTGGACTCTTTCCGACAGATGAAGCAGTCGTCCGGCGCGTTCGCGCGGTGCTTGCGCTTCTTTCCCGCGCCACTGGTGGTGCTAATACTCCCATCGTAGTCGTGTCCTTCACTGGCATGCCCACTGCTGCGCGTGCGCTTCTTCTGGTTCTTCTTGCTACTGCTGCCGCCGTAGGACTCGTCGTCCTCGGACGAGTCGTCCTCGCTCGAGTACTCGGGGATCTGCTGGCCGGACGACAGCACCGCGTAGTCGACGCCCTGGAGCTTCGCGCGGCGCGAGAGCCGCTGGCGCGGGCCGGGGGGCGATGAAGCTCGAGGCATCTGCCTGTCTGGGCTTGGAGCTTCTTTGCAGCGCGCTTGCTTTGATGGATAATGAATGAATGAACGCGCTGTGGATGGACTGATGGACGAATGAATAACAATGATTTTGGCGCCAAAACACTTCGGTAAAGTACGCAGCGGATGTAAACGATCTAAATCCGATTTTTGGGAATAAATGTCCGCAAGATTTTACAGAATTCGTCTGGACCATTCATTTTCATTACTTTTTTCGCAAGATGCAAAAGCATGGATGCATGACAAGGTTTGGAAGTTTTGAAGCACTTCCACGGGCCGAGACGTTAGTATCTGGCACAATGTGATGGCGTTCGGTCTAAGATCGATGGCTTGGTAATTAGGTGCAGTACTGTACTTGGCACCAGCGCTGGGGATCCTTGAAACGCACTCGTCTTCACGCATGGGGTTTACAGTAGTTGGGAATCTGTTGATGTGGTGGTTTTCATGTAGGTTCCAATCAGCACTATGTAATACCAGTAACACACAATGTTTCCCATTTGAAAGCTCAGAGAGACCTACCTACCAACGTTGTGCCTCGCCAACAACAGGACCATCATTTTTCAGTCGGAGCACTTTCGGAGATGGATTCGGCCCATTCACTTGGAGACCATTCTCTGCCAGACATCGGTCGCTTGAGATCACTCCGCTGGTCTCTGATTTCTCGTCCGTAAAAATGCGGACCTCTCGTGCGGGAAGAATGTCTGCTTGCTCTGCGAATCCCCAGCACTTGATGCGCAATTCCTCGGCGGTTCTCCGTCCTTTGACGCCCTTGATAACACACGCCCTGGGACCGCCACCACGAGATTGTCGAAGCGATCAGTTGTTCCGAGATCTTGCACTTGATCCGATCCACTGCGAGGCTGCTCACCGATCCCAAACGCCACCCAGTCGCGAAACACTTGGATCTCACCCAGAGATACTGGCGCACGAGAGAAGAAATCGTCCAGGTACAAAGTCTTCACGCGCTGCTTGAACATGCCGATGGTGGTGCTCGGACTGAGAGCCAACGGGCCTAGACGCGGAATCGTGAGAGTGATGTCGAAAGAATCCACGATAGTGAACCACACCTGACGCTCTGGAGGCTGCTCTTCCGCCATCACCAATCTTCACCACACGCAGCTTCAGCAAATACCGCTCAAACTTCCTGTCGGTTGCTTGGAAACTGGGTTTCTGTGAACCTTGGTCTTCGTCATGCGACAGACAGTTGAGCTTGAGAACGAGTGAGACCCGGCACACGCGCCACCTTTTTCAAGCTTCTCATGTTTTACTTTGTCTTTGTTGATCAAAATGCTAGTCACTTGTCCAATCAATGTATCCAATAATCTACCTGTTGCTGTTTGTTCACCTTTTCAGTCTTTTTGTTTCTCGACATTTTCTCCATTTCTCCTTCATCCCAAGCAACACCTTCACGCACTTTTCACTGTCTTCTTTCAGAGGATGCTCGGAAGACGAGGTGTGGGCTCAACTGCAGTCAGTTTCCTTCCTTCCTTCCCCCATATATATTTCATTCATCCCTTGAATTTGTGGCAATTTCGCAACTTTGATTCTCGTGAGCTTTTGCTGGCATCCCTCGTGTCACTTGCTTGTGGTCGATGGTAGTTGTCTTGTATTTGATCTATATGTTACCGTCGCGTATCTGGCTGTTGTTTGCTGCACGCGACTGCTAACGCGCTCTTTCTTCCTGGCTGCCACTTACAGCGTGAACTCGCGCTCGTCATTTCGCTTCGGGTTGGACTGCGCGCGGTTGTTCTCGCGGCCGTACGGCGCTGGCTGCGCGGCTGTGACATCACGGCTGCTTCCCTGGTACGGCACGGCCTGGGGCATGTCACGGGTGCTGCCACGGTACGGCGCCGCCACGACTGGCATCTCGTGGCTGCGGCGGTCAGGCGTGATCTGCAGGATCTCCACGTCGTCCTTGCGCGAGCCCAGACGAGGCGTTGACGCGCTTTCTTCGTCCAGGCGCTTCTTCTCTCGGCTCTTCATGAACGCGCGCACGGAGATGAGGATCGAAAGCAGCGCGGCGACACCACCACCGATGGTCACGAGCCACTTCCACGTCGGCATCTGGTCACACGCAGGCGCACCCGCCCAGTCCGACACACAGACGCACTGCTTCACGCCTCCCACAGTCTTGACCGTCGCACGGCTGAGGTTGCACTCGCTGATCCCCGTGTCCGCCAATCCGGAGCCAGAAGCTGAAGAAGATGACGACGACGGCGCGGTCGTCGTGGTTGGTGCCGAGGGCTCAACCTCGCACGTCGCACCGGATTCGCCTTGAAGAATCTACGATCAGTCAGAATAAACAACAGCCGCATAGTCAGCATCTACATATCTATCTACATGCATACCATCGTGATAGTAGCCTCATACAGTCACAACACAGCCAGGCAACGTACCGTGACGGACTTCTCAGGCGAGGCCGCGCGGCAGGCGTTGTCGCCCCAGCCGCGGAAGATCACCTTGCCGACCGAGTTGGCGCAGATCATGAAGTAGCCCGACTTGAGCGTGGCCATGGTGTCGCCGATCGTGGGCGTGACGGTCTTCTTCTGGCCGTCCTTGAGCGAGATGTACGTGACGTTGGAGATGTCTGTCCACTTGAACTTGATCCACGTGCCGGCCTTGACGGTCGGCGTCGTGCCGTCGCTCGCGTACGAGATCGTGTCGCCGTAGTCCGGCACGCCCAGGCTGCCGCAGTTGAAGCAGCAGACGCGCGAGACGTTCGTGGCGCTGCACTGGTCGAACACGAGCGGGTCGTAGTCGTAGATCGACGACGACACCTTGCCAATGCACGTGGAGCAGCACTCCGAGTCGGCCGCGTGGACGCCGGTCGTCGTCAGGAGCACGAGCGCCATCATGGCCGTCATCATAGCCATCTTGGCCTTCATGTTCATCTGCTTCGCCATATTGCTGCTGCTGTTATATAGTGCGGGCTTTGCTGTAAAGCTGATGGTTTCCCTGTTGCGAACTGGCGCGCGCACGTCGACTTGTGCTTGTGCTTGCGTGCGAGATTGTTTGTTGAGGAAAGCAACAACAACAACAACAACTTGTTTGCTTGCTTTGTTTGCTGGAGTTGCTGTGAAAGCGTTGCTGACCTGGTCTGGAAATGGTTGGATCGATCAATCTATGGAAACATTCAGACAACAACAACCACATCAACGGTGAATAGATCTCTTCTTCGCGACGGATGCAAACGCGTTCATTCCATTCATTCGGGTAGAGATCGCACATCCACACAAGCAAGCGCGCATTCCTTCTACCTTCGGACGCGGCAACGACAATGATATTGTTGCGGGGAGAGGAGGGCGGCACCTGCACTTGCTTGTTCCTTATCTGTAACTGGCTGTGCTGGGCTCTCGCTTGCTCGCTCGGTTGTGTTGGTTTGTTCGTTTGCTCGCTCGCTCGTCGGCTTCCTTGCTTGCTTGGTTGCTTTGCTCGCTGCTGGCTTTCCTGGCCAAACCTCCTGTCGCTTTGTGGTCTGTTTGTTTGACACACAGCTGTGGCCCAAGGGCTGATGGGCTCGTGCGAGCGAGCTGGTGGCAAGGACGGGGCAATCTCTGTGAGGACAGGCATTTTGCGTGCTTGCTCAAAGAAAAAGAAAGGATCGGACGGGACTGACTACCTGACCAAAAAGTGCTTTAAACAGGAATTCAGACCATACAAACGCCAAGTGTGCGCGCTGAACTGCCATTTTTCTGTGCTTCTCTGCCAGAGAAAAGCGTGGGAGAGATCCGTTCCCCTAGCCCTTGATCGTTTTTATGGGTTTGTTTTGTGAAATTCCCTTTAAAAAAGCTCAAAAGTAAGGAAATAATCGTGATTTCCTTACTTTTGAGTTTTTGAGTTGGATGGCCGCTGGATAAAAATCCAGTTTACTTTTACTGTGGGAGCCGAACCAAGCTTCCACGCAAACAAACAAGCCACTTTCTCACCCAATCCCAAGCGTTTGTTACACGCTTCTGGGAAAAGCGATCCATCCATGTGTTTCCTGGCGCAAGGCGCCTCTGCATTTTGCATTTGTGGCCACAACGAACGCAAAATTCGCGAGAAGCCCATTTGCATTGCTGTGGAGATGCCATTCATTTGGGATCTGGAGGAGCCCCGCGCATTTGATGGCTTCTCCGCATGGGTACTGGCATGAGAGACAAAGAAAACATCGCACTCAAGGAACTTGATGCTCTGATTGGGGCAGGTGCTGTCTGTCTGTCTGTGCATTTGCCAGGCAGGCAATTGAGAGTCCGAGAGAAGTCTGTGTGTCGTTCACTGTGTTTTCTCTCCACAGAGTCACGAGCGAGACTTGTGGGATCGTCGTCGGGCGGTGTGATGCGAGCGACGACGTCTTCTGAAAGGCATGGAAAGCCTGTGCGTGTGGTGTGCATGCGTCGGTCAATTCAATGTATCCATCCACCACTCATTCATGGTGCTTGAAAGCCGACAGATAGCTAACGTTACACCAATTATGACGACCCCGTCGTCGTCCGCATGGCGGCACTATCTGGAGCCACGCGTGTATCTATCTTCATAATGAGCAGCACGTTTCCAGACGCTGATGATGCTCATGCTCTTTGGATCATGCTGCTGGTCTGCATCCACTCACCTTGAAGAGCTTCCATGAGCTCGAAGGGACCATACTGTAGCCATCCCATGCTCGTGGCTCTCTCGAGAGAACCTTAAAAAAGAACCAAAAAAACTAACTTCTGAACCAAAAGCCTAAAAAGTGTACTGAACGCCTGAAACAAAAACCAACCGCCTGAAAAATAAACTAGGAGCTTCTCCAGTTGTGCCAGCCAGACAGACAGTCTCTGCGACTAAGCAGACATTCCTGCTGTTCTAATCGCCTGAAGCCGCAACTGAGCGAGACCTCAGCAAGTGCTGCCTTCTGCTGTTTCACGCCGGCTTTCACCCGTGATCTACAGCGAAATCAGTGTCCCCGTCGTTCCTTTCCTGCCACACAGGCCTAGTGACTGACAACATCGCCCCCTGCTTGAAGCCTGACCACGCGCGATTGAGGTCAGCTGACGCCCTCTGCACGACCTCCTTTCCCGAGTCTTTTCAAAGATCCTGTTGCAGCTCGGTCAAGTCAAGACTGACGGGACGCGGCCGCATCCAGCCGCTATTGCTCCACCATCGCCTGCACCGCCGCTCTCGATAACTATTCCTGATCGCCAGTACAATAGCTCTACAGCTGTAGCAAGATGCCATTCGAGTATAATTGGAAGAAAATACACCACCTCATTGGCCCCAATGATGTCAACAAGAAGCTGGACGCGTTACGACCATTGAAGAGCTACTGCAACCTTCAGAAGCGCTGCAACGTTTGCGTTGAAAACTTCGATGGGCACAAGATGAGATACAAGCGTTTTGGCTGTTTGGCAGAGCCGTGTTGCGCGAGTGAGTCCAAGTGTCAGTATAAAATTGAAGATTCTCAGCTGTCAGAGTGCTGAAGTCCACGAGTTTTTCCAGTATGGAAGCCACGCCTCCATTTCTCGTGCGTCAGAACTGAACACGTTCACCCTCGAATGAAGCAAGTAGTGCGTGAGCTGATAAAGAATGACGTCAAGTCGGCTCGGATCCGGAACATGCTCATCGACAAGTTCGACCTTGATAGCAGCACTCTCCCGCTATTGAAGACCATTCAGAACTTTGTGTACCACTTCAAGCGGACAGGACTCTCCAATACCGACTCGGTCAATGAGATGACCACAATGCCACGCGTATCGCAGTATGACGACGTACTGGCTGACACCACGCCCTTCACGTTTGGGTACGAAGTTGTCGACAACAAACAACCAGTGTTGGGAGATGGATCAATCCGGAATCCTTTTGTCATTGGAGTGTCTCCCAAACGACTCTTGCAGAACGCCGATCGCGACCCCGCATCGTTCGTCTTCCACATGGACGCTACTTTTAAGCTGAGGGCTTGCGGCTATCCTGTCTTCGTGTGTGGAGTTTCCGACTCTAAGCGTCAGTTCCATTCCATGGCGTTCATGATCACACCACAGCGCATCGAGTCCGAGTACGCATCAGCATTGCGCAGTCTTTGTGATCAGTTCTTCGTTGTGGTTCAGAAGCCGCTGAAGATCCAGCACTTTATGGCTGATGCAGAAGACGCGCAGTACAACGCTTTTGACCAGACATTTAAGCACTCGCATAGAGCAACGTACCTCATGTGCTTCTTTCACGAAGTGAAGAATGTGAAAAACGCACAAGGAACCTCATCAAGTACACATCGACTCTCGTTTATCGAGGTATCTATGACATGCATTTCAGCAAAAGTCGCAAAGAGTTTGAAATAATGAGGAAGCGCACGCTTCAGGCGTGGTCCGAGTCGCGGGAGTTGAAGGGGTTTCGAGAGTACTTCCGTCACGTTTGGCTCGATTCGCGCTTTTCGCAGTGACAATGGTATCTGACTCCCACCGGGTTCTAGAAGACAAACAATCCAGCCGAGCAGTTCAACAAGGTTATCAAACGCGACTACACTCTCCACTACCGCGTCCAAGTCTGCTCGATGTTGAAGAAACTGCTCGACATGAGCCGCCACAAGTCAAGTACCGCGTCTCAGTTTGCACTAGACCCAGCTCCATCAAAGCCTCTTCTCGCGAAAGCCAAAAAAGTCATCCGTCGTAATCAAGTGTTGGTGAGTCAGAGTCAGCACAGCCTGAGCTTCTTGCTGGGCGAAGCAAGTGGAAGCAGCGAGTTGCTGTTGGTGAGGGGGCCACTGACCGCAACCCATCCCTCTACGACGAAGGAAGGAGTTCGTGAGCGAAACAACAGCCGAGTGGAGCGGTTCGGTCAACCTGTGTCAGGTTGGCAAGTTGATTTAGCGACGCAGTCGTGCCTCTGCCACTATTTCTTCAAGTTTGGATACTGTGTGCATCTGATTGTGGCGCTTCAGTCAAAGGGTATGCCTGTCCCGAGGTCGGCGCCAAAACCACGCCGCTTTGTGAACCGTAAAATCTTGTGCGGGCGAAAAAACCAAGGTCAGCCAAAGAAGGTTGGGTTTTGCTTGAGCCTCGAGTAGCACTAGCTCTATAAGACAACTGGAAAGCATTCACCAGTGCGACACGAAGACTTCGATGCTTTTTTTCATTACAACATTCTAGAGTGTTCATACTCCACTCCATTCATTACACAAACACATGTATTCATAAACAACTGAATTGTACAAACGCTTCTTAACGTATTATAGAGGCTCTCAGTTGAAAATTTGATTTCATTCCAGGCGATCGGCGACCTGGGGTGCAAACGGAATGGAGAAACTCACTTGATGAACCAGCCATACTGTGCAGTTTGCGCTTGTGGGTGGACTCCAGAAAGTGCACTCACTACAACAACATACAGTGCTGGCCAATGCTATGGGGACACACACTTTTTTGTGAAATTTTATCACTACTTGCCGTTTGAGGCTGAAAATTGGCCAGGATGAAGCTATTAGAAAACGCGTTCTGGCAGTGCTATCCATTTGTTGAGCAGCACAATGGTTTTTGAGAAAAAGCAGAATATCAGTTTTGAGAGGGGGACATTG
>JAASFI010001167.1:0-10931 GCA_023333705.1 Globisporangium viniferum | reverse complement strand
TGGCGTTGTTTTACATTCTACGGTACTAAGTAGTCATTTAGCTGATTGCCGTTTAACTAAGCAGTCACTTTCGATTATCCAACAGAGCGAGCAAAGCGAGAGAGCGACATGGTAGAATATAAGAAGAAAACGAAGAGAGGAGTGGTGGCATTGCGGAAGCGCTTGTCAGAAACCGCGATCGCTGCGGCGATGATCGCGGGCGGCGCCAGCATTGCAGACGCATCACGACGCATGAAGATCCCTTACTCGACAGTACAGCACCGCCACGAACGGATTGGATGCAAGCCGGGGTTGATCGGTCGCCCACCCCGGGAGATGGAGCTGCGAGATGAAATACGTGCCATCGCGACAAGAAACGGGAGGACTAAGCGGCCAAGTGTAACCACACTCATTGAGGCCGTAGAATCCGAGCTCGGGTTGAAGATCCCGCGTCGAACGATGTACACGATCCTGAGCGAGCGCCCGAGCTGGGTCCCTGGTACACTCATGTTCGAACCCGGGCTACGATCGGCTTCACGAGAGACTCTCCTGCGACTGATCACTTCGACTCGTAAATCGATTGACGTGTCTGTTTACATATTCACCTCCCAAGAAGTGAATGTTTGATTGTTTTATTTATGTTATACTTGCCTGCTGTTCGCATGATCTGCCTAACTATCTTGTCTTAACATGCGTACTCTTTTCGTTAGCTCTCTCAAGCTTTGATCAAGTTGGTGAACGAGGGCGTACGAGTTCGCCTGTTGGCAGGCGCGACGGAGGCCCGAAACATCTTCTCGCAAATGAACTACCTGGTCAGAGCATTGGAAGCGCTGCGGTCTGCGCTGTTGGAGCACGCAGCGGACAACCTCGAGCAGCTGCCTCGGTTCCTGAAAGCGCTCAAGAAGCTGACCAAGCGCAACGCTGATTTGACGAGCTACTGCGAGTACGTTTTACCATGCATGTGCTGTGTAGATAGCCAGCCGCTTTTCTTCGCATTATGTCATTATGACTGAACTTTGATGCCAACTAATAAGGAATCCGAGCAGCTCCTGACCGCGAAAGAGCAGGAGATCGCAGACAAGAAATCCCAAAAGAAGTCGGAGAAAGACGCCAAGAAGAAACGGAAATGTCGGACGCGAGCACCACGAGCGTCCGTGAGAAGCGACCGACAGCAGCGCCACCAGTATCAGCAGCAGCGGCGACCGAGAAACCCGAGAAGCTGACGATCGCGGAGATCCGCTCTTCGCTGACACAGTGCGCGAAAGAAGTCAAGCAGCTGCGCGGCAAGTTCACGAACGACCTCTTCGACCAGACCCTCAACCACCTGGAGGACAGGACGTTCTCGCTCTCTCGCGAGTTCACGTACGACGACGTGTCGTCGCTGGTCACGAGTCTGTTTGCAGTCGTGGAGCACGTGGAGAAGGTGAAGCAGCCTGTGAAGCGCAAGAACCACCTCATGCGGTTCGAGGCGACGCTGCAGCTCCTGGCTGACTCGACAACGATCCCGCTGAGCAACCGCCGTCGAGCCATGGCGCAAGAGTACCTCACAAACTGCCAAAAGTTGCTCAAGCAGATTCAGAGCAACCCTGGCACCAGTGAAGAAACCACCACCAACAGCAGTTCAGCAACGAAATAGACGGAGAAGCCGAAAAAAGGTTCTCACTCTGTAGCAGATGCGATGCCGAGAGAGGCGAAGCGCGTCAAGCATGAGAGCGAGGCAGCTGCTTCCAAGCACCATTCTCCTCGTCCAAGCCCAGCGCAACTGCAGGCGAAGAAGAAGAATCAACAGCAACAGCACACAAAGTCGCTCCTCAGCAGGAGCGCGCACGTGCGCTTTGATAGCTAAGCAATTCTCAACAAGGCGTGTGCGTGAAACCAAGAAGAGAGCACCCAGTACGTAGCTATTAGATTAGATATCAACCAACCAACCAGCCCCAATAGACAGAAGAGGGATCTAATACCTGTTCGCATGACTTGATCCCCGCCCTTGTGTGCTCTGTCGACACCGCCCTACCTACGTCAGGTACAGGCTGCTGGCAAAAACGACGTCGCGCTTGATGGACTCGGACGCCACCTCCATCTTCCGGAAGAGCCGCGGATCGCCGATCACGCGCGCGGCGTTGCGCACCTCTCTGCAGACCTCGTCCAGGCGCGTGATGCAGCGCACGATCGAGCCTTCTTGGATGTCCGTGAGCAGACAGAGCTCCTTGAACGGCATGCCGCGCGACCACTCGTACACGACCTCCATGAGCCCAAAGTTGAGCGCTCCCTTGCAGTACACGGCCGGGTCGATGTCCAGGTGCTGCTCCAATTGGATGAGCCCGAGCGACTCAGCGATGCGCTTGACGACCTCGCGCGCTTCCTCCAGCCGCGGCGTGAGCGCCGGCTCGGACTGGGTCTTCTCCTGGAAGATGAGCGCCGAGAGCACGGCCACGATCTCCTCCGGCTCGAGGTTCGCCAGCACGTTCTCGAAGATCATCTCCGTGAGCACGATCTCCTCGCAAGTGTTGATCTCGCACGCGACGCGGCCCTTGACCTGCACCACGCCGTCTTCCGAGATGTACCCGAGCTGCTTGAGCACCTTGAGCCGTTGCTGGAAGTCCGGGAAGAGCGAGAGCGAGTCGTTCGAGAGCTCGCGGGTCAGGCGCGTCACGTAGTCCTTGAGCTTCGACATCTTGTCCACTTTGCCCATCACGCGAGAGAGTGAGCCGCCAGTAGCGTTGGCGCCGATGGTGCACGGGTGGGTCATGATCATGTGGTGCAGCTGCTCCCAGTCGCTGTACATGGTCACGACGTCCAGACTCTTGAGCTTGAGCTCGTTCACCACGTCCACGTACGACAGCAGCGGCTTCTGCGCGTTCCCCTGCTGCTTCTCCAGCTCTATGAGAAACTCCACGCTGCTTGCGAGCTCTTTCTTGGACGACGACGCCACCAGCGTCTTGAAGTTGACGCTCGTGGCTTCGATGTTGGTCACCATCTCAATGCACGTCTCGGGGATGTCCAGTACCGCGTACTTCTTGCCCAAAAGCATCTCGACAGTGTTGGACTCCAGCTCTTTTGCTTCCTTCGCCTTTGATCCGCTTTGCGCACCGCCAAACATGCGATCGTCCGCGCTATCGTCTCGCTTGCTGCGTAATGGACGGCCACCAAAACTGGACGACGACGAGGACGACGACCTGTTGTTGAGCCCAAAGCGAAGCGCGTCCTTCTTCTCTGGCTGTGAGACTGTCTTTACTGGCGGCACGTAGTCCTCAGCGCAGAGGAAAATCACCGTGATAGACTTGAAAAGCCCCGGGTTCGTTGACGACGACGGCGCGTCCGAGCTAAAGGACGAGCCAGGTCGGAGCAGCTGGTCCTCGGGCGACGCGGACACCAATGGATTCGAGTTCGTGCGGACGACGAGCGCGAGCATATCGGCGGGCAATCCCTTTGCATTGATGGCCAGGACACGACCAGGGGCGATCGCATTTTTGGCAGCGTTCGCGTTCTTCGTGAGCATCCATTTGGTCAGCTTCTTCTCCACCTCGTGCTTCTGCTTCTTCAGCTGATACAACTCCTGGATCTGCGCCAACTCGCCGCTGGACTCGAGGTGCGGGTACTCCTCGCGTAGCGCCGCATCCAGTTGCTTGAGCAACTTGCGTCCGCGCAGGATCAGCTGCGGGATGTTCTTGGACGCGAGCGCCTTCTGCGTCTGGAACTCGGAGAACGAGCGCTTCATCATGTCTTCCACGGTCAGCACTTCGACGCGCAGCAGGTTCAGGATCATGTTGTACGTCAGGCGGAACTGACTCGACAGCGACGTCGCCTTCCCAGCCAGCATGGTCTGCAACGACGTCGGCTCGGGGACGTCGTTCCAGCACGAGATGATCACAGTTCCTACCAGATCGAGACCACGGCGACCCGCTCGTCCGGCCATTTGCGTGTATTCGCCCGGCAGCAGGTCGCGAAAGCTCTTGCCGTCGTGCTTACGGATTCCGTTGAACACGACAGTGCGCGCCGGCATGTTCACGCCCATGGCGAACGTCTCTGTGGAGAAGAGGACCTTGACAAGTCCTCGTCCAAACAGGATCTCCACCATCTCCTTAATGATGGGGAGCAAACCACCGTGATGAATCCCGATGCCGCGCTTCAGCATCTCTTTCATCGTCAGTACCTGCGGCAGCTCACGATCTGTTCCCTGGAGCCGCTGGATGCTTGCTTCCAGGAACAGATGGATCTCCGAGCGCTCCGAGGGCGTACTGAGGTCCAGTTTCGACAATTTGTTGGCTGATTCTTCGCACAGTTTCTTGCTGAATGCAAACACAACCACCGGTAGCAATGCCTTGTCCTTGAGGGAGGTAATGAGCTTGGTCCACTCGCTCTGGTCGCCTCCAGACGTGCGTCCCATGCTGCGCGAACCTCCACTGCTGCTTCCTCCGCCGGTCGAACTCCCGCCACCACGAGCTGCTCCTGCTTTTGGCTTGTCCGAAGGCGGGAAGAGCTTTGTCTTCGCAGCGCTGTACGCCCCAGGGAGGTACCCGTGCGACGCGTCGTAGAGCTTGAAAAGCTCCTTGCCAGCGTACAGAAAATGCTGCAGCGGGACCGGACGCTTCGTGGTCGAGATCACGTGGATCTTCTTCTTCTTCGTGCGGCCGATCCAGTCCGAGAACTCCAGGTGGTTGGGCGTCGTCGCCGACAGAAACACCATCCCGATGTGCTCGGGGAGCATGATGATCACTTCCTCCCATACGACGCCGCGCTCGCTGTCGTTGATGTAGTGGATCTCGTCAAAGATGACCCACTCGATGTCGCGGATCACGTCAGCGCCTCGGTAAAGCATCGAGCGTAGGATCTCCGTGGTCATCACCAGGCAGCTCGCTTCCGGGTTGATGCTCACGTCGCCCGTGATCAAACCAACGTTCTCGGGACCAAACTTGGTGCGGAAATCGCGGTACTTCTGGTTCGAGAGCGCCTTGATCGGCGACGTGTAGATCGTGCGCGTCATGTGCTTCTGCGACATCGCGATCGCGTACTCAGCGACCACAGTCTTACCGGCCGACGTGTGCGCAGCGACGAACACGCACTCGTGGCGCTCCAGGTGGATCACGCACTCTTTCTGGAACGTGTCGAGCTCAAAATCGTACTTAATCGCCATGTCGGGCACTTTCTCGTGGAAGTTGCGCACATCTACACTAGCGATACTCGCCCACTCTGAAGTAGGAGTGGCAGAAGAAGTCTGGCGTGCAAGCTTGGAGGAACCCGTGCCGGACGCGAGGATCGCCTCCAGCTCGGCTTCCGGCTCGCCAATGGTTCCATCTTCTTCAGAGTCTGGGGCTCCGCCCTCTGCCAGTGCAGAGTCAGCCGCTGCTTCACCCTCTTTCTCTTCTTCGTCGCCATCGCTCTTTTGTTCGGCTGAGTCGTCATCTTCAACGTAAAACCCAAGATCGTCGTCGTCTTCCAGGTCGTGGAGCAACTCGTCGAGCGCCATGGTGCCGCTCTGGTTGGCTGCTTGAGCCATCGCATTCGACGCCTTCTCGTCCGCGACGATGCGTCGGATCGCCTCGACGTGCTCTCTGTCCGCTGCTACCTGGAAATATGGCTTGAGCAGACCGTCCGGGTTCATGCCGACGACCTCCAGGCTGTTCTCGTTCTTTGCTGCTTCTTCTTCTTCTTGGGTTGACGTTGCCAGTTGGGTTCTCTCCAGCTCACGAACGTCGTCCACCGTCAAGCAGCCGTCCAATCCAGGCGCGCTAAACACGAGACGCTCCAGCATGTCGTAGTCGTCCAGGTCGAGACTGTCACCAAGCACCAGCGCGTTGCGTGCCTGTTCCTCTGGCGAGCTAAACGCCACACCTTCAGGCAGTAATCCATGAGCACCACTGGCAATCGATAAGCCGTCTTTATCCAAATCCACGAGCGAGTCACCGCCGGGCGAGAACGGCTTGTTGGTCATCTTGCCGCGTGCGTACTCGTCCTGCTTGGCGAGCGCGCTTGAGAAGCCCGCATCCACGCCCGAGCGGCTCGTATCGATCGGCCGGAACTCGTACGAGAGGTTCAGCGAATCGAGCACCATCCCACTGCGCTTGGGCACGAGCTCCATGCGCGCGTTCGACATGGGCATCTGCGCCAAGAAGCGGCTCGCAGGCGGCTCGGGGAACACGTAGCTGCCCGTCGGGTACGGACTCAGATTCTCAAGTGCGAACAGCGGACGCGTCTGCTTCTCCAGCTCGCATTTCGCAGCGTCTGGGTTCGCGTACGGCGACGTCAGCGCTGGGGTCGAGAAGACTGTTGTCGTTGACTTCGTGGAGCCGGCACTAGCTCCGCTCTGCGCCACGATCTCGACGCTGTCCGGCGCGAGCGGCGACGCCGAGACCACCGCGAACTGGCGGAACGTGTTGGACGCAGTGCCGTTGCTGCTCTGGTCCGCCTCCAGACGCTTGAGGTCGCTCAGCAGCCGGTCGATCTCCATGCTCACTCACGCTCGTCTCCTGCCTTCGCTTTCCTTTCTTGAACGTTAAATGCCACACTACATAGGGAAAAATGTATCCTGCCAGAGCCATTACCTGTAATAACACATGAATCTGTTAAATTAGTTGAGTCAAAAATTAATTCATATAGTAAATGACCTGTATAAATACATATTTATGCTTGAAACAGTAGCCCCTTGCAGCTCCCAAATTGCCCACGGATTGCAGTCTTTGCTCAAAGCGATAGAACCAGCAAGAAGCTTAGAAGCGACGATGACGATGGCGCAGGACGCACAGGACGCGGAGGACCTGGCGCTGCGCTGCTGCGTCTGCGGCACGTCCGCCGAGGACGACAGCAACTACCTCAATACCAAGATGAAGATGCTCATCTCCAAATGCGGCCACCGCTTGTACGTGCGCGCCGCTCTGGGCTTGTGTATGCGTGTTGTTCGCATGGCGCCATCTCACGTGATCGTACGATGGTTGTTGCTGTGGGTACTGTTGTTGTTATGGTGTGTAGCTGCGACCACTGCATCAAGCGCGAGTTCCAGCACCACCGCGAGATCCCGTGCCCCGCGTGCCAGAAGCTCGTGAAGAAGTCGCAGCTGCAGGACAAGACGATCGAGGAGCTCAACTACGCCAAAGAGACGTCCATGCGCAAGAAAGTCACGAAAGAGTGCGTCCGCACTTCTGTTATGTTTCGACCAGTTGGATACGACTATGAGGCTCATAGGCTTACCCACTCGCTCTCGTTGTATTGACTGTTGCGATGTTGAAATTGCGCTGCGACTGTAGCTACAACAAGACAGAGGACGACTTCAACACGACGGACGAGTACAACGACTACCTCGAGACGCTCGAGAACCTCAGTACGCCATTCCATTCACTCACTCCTCTGTCCACCTACCGTCTGTCTGTCGCTCTGTGTATGAGCTAATCATTTTGCTCTATTCTGCATGCAGTCTTTGATCTCGTGTACGGCGACGACAACGAGAAGGCGGCGGCGCAGCGGCAGTGGAAGCAGTACCGCATGGAGAACGCGATCGCGATCGCGACGAACGACGCGAAAAAAGCCGACGAAGAGCGCCGGATTGCGCAGCTGATCAACGAGCAGCAGCGGCTCGCGGAGGAGCGCCGGCAGCTGCAGCAGCGCGAGGATTCGCAGTTTGAGGCTGATCTGCAGCGCCAGAAGGCGCAGCTCATGGAGGTGGCGCTGGGCGAGCGCGACGAGAGCGACGTGACCAAACTGCGCGCCACGACGACTGCGATCCCGATCGACCAGGCGGTGACGGCCGAGATGGAGGCGGCGATGATGGGCTTCCAGCCGGGCGTGATCGGCGGACCGCAGCCGATCCCCGTGCCCGGCGGCAAGCGCGGCCCGAACTTTGGCGTGAACGAGTCCAAGAAGCTGCGCCGCGAGCAGCAGCGCGCCGGCGGCTACGACCCGGAGCTGCAGTTCAAGCGGAACCGCAGCGAGGCGTGGTGCGGCATCTACTTTCGCCCAGCGAACGGTGGCGGAGACGGACCTGCACCTATGGACGTGTGCTGATCACCCTCGAAAGTCGAAATCTAAAAGCTTTTATAACATATTTGCCCGAGTTGTTCGAACTAACTCTGTCTATCTATCTATCCATCCTCTAACCTCTAACCAAACTCTCTATTAGCACTTGACTTTGGTCAGACACGCGCGCTTCCAGCGCCGCTTGAAGTACAAATTCAAGTGCCGCCCGGCGTCTCGCAAGCCGTCCCACTCGCGCTTCTCCTCTTTCGTCAGCTGGGGGTACAGGTCGTGCGCCAACTCGTGGTCCTTCTCCGTGTCGTGGAGCTGGATCGAAGTGGACATGGCATCGTACTGGAGCCGCAGATGGCCCTTGATCGCCGCCATCTTGCGCGCCGGGTTGTTGCTCCACACCACGCGCTCGCTAGCGGGAATCTGCTGTCGCTTGAGCGATCGCCCGACGCTCGTTTGCAAGAAACCCGACTCTGGGACCCCGACAATGTCTGCCAGAGTGTTGAGCAAGTCGTAGTGCTCGGCAACGTCATCAACCAGAGTCCCAGCATCGCCATCTCGCAAGCGTCCTTCAGCGAGGATCATCGCTGCGACGCGCGTCGCCGAGATCTGGCGCGACTCGGGGGCTACGAGCCCATTCTCAGGTCCCTGACCGTGATCCCCGACCACGACAACGATCGTGTCGTTCAAGATGCCGTCATTCTGCATGCGGTCGAGGAACTCGCCGAGCGCCAGGTCCTGGAAGTACCGCATTTCCAGGTAGTTCTTCACCGCCGAGCCGTCGTTGTGAGGGGTGACGTAGTCCTTGTAGAGCGGAGAAAAGTCGGGTTTCTTGTACTTTGTGTACCATTGTGGACGATCGGTGTACGGCGTGTGGGTCGAGATCGTGTAATGGTTGATGAAGAACGGCGTCTTGGGTTTGCCCGCTCGCGTCCGCGCCTTCTGCTCCTCGGTCTTGTTCTTGATGAGATTCCCGAGTACTTGGAAAGACACGTCGTCATGCACGCCCCAATCCGACATGGCGCGAGCAGCTCCATCGCGCGAAGAGATCTCCCAGTCCTCCGGTTGGATCCCAAGGTCTTGCTCAGCGAGTCTCTTGACATCGTCCATCGCCAGCACCGTGTCGAAGCCGTGCGTTGGCAGGAAATGCTCCCACTGATCGTACTTGATCGGACAGCCGGTGATGAAGGTCGGCTCGTAGCCCTTGGACTTGAAGAACTGCGGCATCCCGGACAACTCGACGTTGGTTCGTCCACCGGAAGTGCCCGAGTCTGGGATGCTGTCGTACGGGATCTGGCCAAACAGGATGCTCTCGAGCGAGCGACTCGTTGTCCAGCTGGACCAGAAGTTGCGGAACGCGATGCCGCGCTTCGCCCACTTGTCAAACTGCGGCGTGACCGTGATGTTGGCGTCCTTGAGCAGGTATGTGTTGTTCCCCACCAGGTACTGCGAGTCGTGGTACCGGAACGACTCGACAGCGATCACGAGCACATTGGGTGGATCTTCAGGGTCGACTTTCACATCGAACGCCAGCAGACCGTGGAACCCGAGCGTCTTCCGATAGAGCACGTTGTCCTCGAAGAGCGTGAAGTTCTCCGTCTCGGGGCTGATGTAGTACGCCGCGGAGGCGATCTCGGCGCTCGCGAGTCCAGGATACAGCTCAATGTCGAAGAAGATGCGGAAGAACTCGTTGAGACTCGTGTTCAGCGCCACGGACGCCACGATCGGACTGCACGCGTGCGTGACCGTGACCACAACCACTGGTACAGTGAGTGCCAGCAGACTCCGCCACATCCACTTGACCTTGTCCTGGCTCGTATCATGACGTGCTGACCTGTACGCGGCGTTCTTTTGCACACTCACTGCTAAGCTGTTGCTTTGCTTTGGCGCTTCTAGGTCGTTCTCATCATCGTGATGATGATCATGATCGTCATGGTCATGATCATGGCCGCTCGAGACGCGCTCGTACTGCTTCTTGACCTTGGGGTCCACACCATTCGTCGACAGCGAAGCGAGCGCGTCGCTGGGACTCCAGAGGGACAGGTCGACCCAGATCGTGCACGCGAATGCGAACACCAGCGCCGCGATCGCAGTCATGACCACCGTCTCGCGCGCGACGCGGACCTCGTACTCGGAGACGCGCAGCAGCGACGCCGCGCCCTTGGCGTTGAAGTACGCCTCGATGAACTCGAACGTGAAGCGCATGTGGCGGATGCGCACGAGCAGCCAGTCGGCACCGGACGGCAAGATCCACAGCACGTACAACACCAGGAAGACGCAAAAGCGCAGTGCTCGCTTGGCGCGCTGGTGCACACGACTCGCTCGCCACGCGCTCGGCCGCGTGCAGCGGTCGAAGCCGTAGAGCAGGAGCACGAGCGGCGTGGCGCACGCCCAGTCCTCCAGCAGCCCGACGCCAATGCCCAGCGCGCGGTTGGTCCACTTCTGCTCGTCTGCCGCGCCGAACGTCTCCATGATGGCCGCCAGCGCCACGCACCGGTAGACGAAGCAGTAGCCCATGAGGCCGCCGTAGACGCCCAGCCAGTGGAGCCACGGACGGTGGCGGTGATGGCGGTGCTGCTCCTTGTCCCTGCGGCGCGGCATGCTGACTGGCACTGCCTCGTATTGGGGAAATGGGCTGTTGCAGCTGTGTGTGAAGGGGCGATCGATGATTTCAGTTCCGTCGACGGATGCCGATGATGCAAAAACGCACGTATTTGTTTCTGCGACAGGGTACACTGTGCATTTTATGTACGATACCGTATTTTATATTCCAGTTACAGTCACCCCTGTTCTACAGTGCTGCTAAAAACTATAGGCGCACCCATACTTTTGCAAACGTGCAGCCAAAAAATAATTTTCTGAAAACAAAGCTCGGCTCAAAGACTTTAGATATAAACCCCAATCATCGCCAAAAAACACTTTTTCGATAACACCATTTTTGTAGCCACGAGAGAACAAAGTCGATATTTGGAGTGTTATAAATTATAGGCGCACCT
>JAASFI010001166.1:0-10963 GCA_023333705.1 Globisporangium viniferum | reverse complement strand
TCGCGCCACTAAAGACAGCGGAGGACCGTGGGGTCTTGACGATCGTGTAGCCGCCATGTTCAGTTGGTGTCGACGGGAGTTTCCCAGCTGTAGCAGCAGTAGAGGATTTTGGCGCCATGATGAAGCCTTGTGGGTGTCCTCAGCTTCTTCTTGTTGTTGACTTGGATGCTGGAGTGGGAGTTGGAGAATGACGGCTTACCCTCGCGGATGAAATGGTTGAGTCGGAGGTGGCTCGTAGAGGGCGAAGGTCAACTGAATGGAGACCACGCGCGGTTCGGTGGTGGCATCGTTCTCCTGAAGTAGGTCATCTGAGCCAACGAGAGAAGATGACGAAGAAGAAAATGATCGAGCGATGTGGTTGTGATGAGCGGTAAAATCCATTGAGAAGGGCTCAGGCATGTCCGTCCAACTTTACCGTTATTTACTTCATACTACCTACAAACTGTAGTTGGGCTGCCTGGCTCCTTCTCGAACGAAAGCATTTTGAATTGGAGCTCTGGGAACGCAATGGAAGGCGAACTCTGAGCAGACGAATGAGAGAAAGTAGGCGGGTCTCGTCTCCTCCTGCGTTTCTTGTGGGAAAAGTGCGATAATGTGCCGCGCAGAATCAGATCTTGGCGTGTCGAAGTGGCAAGCAAACGACAGCACCTACTCTACAATCAACCAGCACCACCATCTCATTATGACTATTGTATCGCAGGAGCTCGCAAATGGCCAAGCTCAGCCGCGGATTTCTATGTTACAGAGGTGGAAAGGCAAGATATTCCTCCTCGTGTCACGACGGACTTCGCCATTTCTCCATAGTTACGGTTGCGAAGTGAGTGCGAGATCAACAGATCAACTGCCCTCCGATTGATCGAATCAAAATCGCCTCCTCACACTACTGTCGACAAAGTTTTGGAGCCGAGTCACCTACTCCAGATTCTAGAGTAGAATCTGGAGTAGTGTTGTGAAGAGATCGGAGCATCCGCATTCAGGAATCGGACTCCAAGATCCCAACTTCTCCAGCTGCTGGAAATCGAAGCGAACCGGAGTACTGGAGCTCACAGTACACACCGGGTGTAGGATTTGTTTCCATTGGCTACAACAACGGAAGGTCACGAGCGAACGAGTGATTACTTTTTTCCTTCCGAGATAATTGTTTCCTTCTCCAGCCAGAGGTTTCAACGCGGTAACCTCTGTGGAAATCGTTGAAGGGGATCAGATGTTGCTTGGAGATCCAGATACTTCGAAAGAGCGAAATGCGACCAACCACGAAGCAGTCAAAGGGAAAAAGAGCTCTGTCTGAGCATCTAAGTACCGGCTTGCGTCATTCCAAGGCAGTACGTCACCCCGTCACTGGCGTCAACTGATCTCGTTGGAGACACATCTGCTGCATCAAAATGACCCACGAGAGATGATTGGAGGAAGCAACACGGAGCGATGGAGCTTTCTCTATCATATCTGGTCACCTTGCTGGTTGGTTGCCTTGAGCCCTCGTCAAGAAAGTGAGTGGGTTCGTGTAAAAGGTTTGACGATCTGCGGAACGCAAAAAGAGCTTTTGGATCGAGTTCAGATCCGAGAGCTCACAGTAATAACCATCGTGAGAGTATATATCACATGAAATACTCAGTCAGGTTTGCAAAGGTCTTCTCGTGATTTTTGGTCTTGGATACTTACTCCCACTGCGAGCGTGCCAGCATATTATTCTACCATGCTTCTTTCTCCCATAGCGTCAGCGAATGCGGCGCGCTCATCGTCAGTCCAGGTTACACAAAGACTGTACCCGAAGCGCGTCCCGGTGAGCTCCGCGTGCTGCGCTTGGATGGCGAGTTCGACCGACTGGTTCGGCGGCCTCTGTTGGTGCTTGCAGTTGAGACAGTACTCCCCCTCGGACTCGCTCCGAACGAGCCGCCGCCGCCGGAAGAAGACTTGCTCGCGTAGTACTTGGCCATGACCGCGAACCGGTCGCGCTCGTTCATCACCTCTTCCTCGGCGTTGTTCACGACAAAGCTGAGCGCGTACACGAGCATCACCAGGATGCACGCGAGTTGTGCGAGCGCTCGCACTTGGTTCACGGCAAGGTCGTTCTCTGTACCACAGTAACCACGGGTTAAAGTAGAAACCAAGAAAGCGAAGGTAGCCTGGCAGTGCTAAGGCACCATGCTCACCATAGTTCCACAGCTTCGTGTCTGTGTCATTCAGGCGCACGCGCTGCTTGCAATAGTCCTCGCCGAGCTTGTTCGCTAGACACTACCACGATAAACCCCAATGGTCAACCAACCACATAAGGTATCAGCTCACTCACAGTACTTCCAGCTCGGTCATCCTCAAGCATATCAAGGTACTAGAACTCACCTCGGCGATCGTGAGGTGCACGCTCGGCGGCGTCTGGTAGAGCAGCGGCAGGTACACGAGCATCGCGATCGTGAACACAGAGATGCACGCGAGCTGGAGCAGGAAGCCGCGCTTCACGCAGCGGAGCTCTTCGAATTTGATGCGCGCGACGCTGCGAGGCCCGTCGCGGTCGGTGATGAACACGCCAATGTCCAGTTCCTCCCGCTTCGCCTGGAAGATCTTGAACGTCAGGAACGTCTGGCAGCCAGTCATTTTCCATTCATATCATGAGCGCACACAATTAGAATCTGTCTATAGAGTTTTATAGTCAAGATTCCAATTGCCAGCACACCATACCATCACAAAGGACAACTTACATCGACGTACATGGCAATGGCTTCCGTGACGAGGAACGCCACGGCGGCGGACTCGTGGATCGTCGGCGACGTGTCGAAGCTCGCGAAGAGCGGCAGGCCGATGGCGCCGGCGATGCCGAACAGGCAGCTCACGAACGAGAGCACGCGCACCAGGGGCGAGATTTGGCCGTTCTCCACGCTCTTCTGCAGGAACTGGTGCTCGTACTCGTGGTTGAACGTCCACACGAGCCCCAGCAGCACGCCCACGGTGCTCAGGCCAAAGAAGAACACGTACGAGCTCGGTGGATCTGGCGATATATCGTTAGAAAAGGCATTACCATTAGAGCTACTGATGAGCTACGTGAGTCCGACTCGTGCGCAATTGAGACTTGTACTAAAAAGGCACCACTTACCACGGCCCAGGTCGGAAATGAACGGCCAGGCGAGCCCGCCCACGTAGATGCCGCGGGTCTTGACAACCATGAACGCAATGAGGATCGTGAACACGCCCACGGCGAACACCGCGAGCGCGATCGGCGCTCGTAATCGGCTCATGCCTCAACGCTTCTGTTGTGCTAAAAGAAGGCGTCAAAATGCCCAAGTGATAACGAACTTGGACGCGAAAGATCGTTCGCGCAGTGGACCCAATGGGAACAGTCGCCTTTTGCGTGAGCTGAGCCCACAATGCTCAATTCCGGTCATTACGGTAATGGTGTTGGATCTCAACACTGTTCACAGTTTCGAATCTAAACTCGACACAAGTTCGACACCTTCATAGGAGTGTATCGTCGTCAGGCTGCGCCTGGGTCATTATGTTTTGTCACTTCAGGTATTATGCATATATTGATTGTTCAAATATATGTTGGACTACAACATCAAATGAGAAACCTTGCGCTAGATAGCGCACTGCTACTCGATTTCCATGCGAGTGGTGGCTGCCGCACAATTACAGGAATTTGCTGCGGACCTTGGTCCAGTGGTCGTTCGCGACGACCTTCGGCACAAACTGCGCGATCTCGTCGATGCGCTCCTTGATCTCCGGCGTGATCTTGTCGATGAACTCGTTTGCCTTGAGGTTCTCTTCCAATTGCTTGATGTTGGACGCGCCGAGGATGACGGTCGAGACGTTCTTGTTGGAGGCGCACCACGCGATCGCCAGTTGCGCCACCGAACAGCCGAGCTCTTCCGCGATGACCTTGAGCTTGTCCACCTTGGCCACGCGACCATCAAAGTCCGGTACGAGCGACTTGATGTACGCGTTGTTCAGGCGCGCACCTTCTGGGATCCCCTGGTTGTACTTGCCAGTCAGGATGCCGAACGCCAGTGGCGACCAGGTCGTCAAGCCCAGCTTGTACTTCGCGTACAGGTTCACGTAGTCATACTCAACGCGCGAGCGCTCAAACACGTGGTACTGAGGTTGCTCCACAATCGGACGGATCAAACCAAGACGGTCGGCGATCTCGCACGCCTCGATGATGTCGCCTGACGTCCACTCGCTCGTTCCCCAGTAGAACGCCCAGCCCTTGTTGATGATGTGGTTCATCGCGCGTACAGTCTCTTCAATCGGGGTCGAAGGCTCGGGGCGGTGGCAGAAGATCACGTCCACGTAGTCCAACTGCAATCTCTTGAGCGACGCCTTCGTGCCTTCGATAATGTGCTTGCGGCTGAGACCCTGGTCGTTTGGGCCTGGCGTCTGCTTGGTGCCGACGAAGATCTTGGTCGAGAGCACCAGATCCTCGCGCGTCCAGACGCCTTCTTTGATGCCCTTCTGGATGACCTGGCCCATGATCTCCTCGGATTTGCCCCAGGCGTACCCTTCAGCATTGTCGAAGAAGTTGACGCCGTTCTGGTAGGCTTTCACCATGATGTCGTAGGCGGCGTCGAAGCCAAAGTTGCCGTCGAAGGTGACCCAACTGCCGAGCGAGAGCGTGGACACGAGCAGACCGGAGTTGCCCAGGTAGCGGTACTTCATGGTGTGCGAGGTAGCGGAGGCCATGGTTGACGAAAGCGCGAGGTGGCGAGTGAGGAATGGAACGAGTCGGAGCCAGCGCATTCGATAATGAGCTTCTATAGACTAGGAGAGGTTTGAGTTTCACCACCAGGGCTGTCGACACTTAATAGGAGAAGCTCCACCGTAGGGAGCATCTGCTAGAAGGCATAAGTACCGTCATCGCGCTCGAGATATGGGGGCCATGTTGACGTGCAAGTTCATCCGACTGGATGATACTGTACACAGTTGGCAGCCACCAGGGAGATCGCTGAACGGGGGGGTGGAGTGATTGAGTGAGTGATCACCGACTTATCTAAGCGTCTGGGATTACGCTGACAGTGTGGATGTATTTTGCTTCGTTGAGAGTACCGAGGTACCTACACCAAGGGTTGTCATAGTGAATGAGCTGATTGAACCTTTCCAACTACAAGAATTCAAGCCACAAAGTACTTAGTTGGTTACAGTTCTACCTTTGCTTAGAATCGCGCTGTCGCTACAGTACTCCCCTAAGAAGTTCTTCCGGATCATTTGAAAACGTGGGGTGGAAATGTTTTATACCGAATGAAACGGACGCACAGATACCCAAGTGCCAGCGTCCGTCCACTCCGATTCTCAGTGTTATTTTGCCTCACCACGACCTTTCACCATGGGGTGGGTGCTTGGATCTTCCTCGCATTCACGCTCTTTCCTTTCTCCGTGTCAGTCGTTAAAGGCCGACAGCAATAATCCCAACCTAGCGACCTCGAACAAACATGGAGAGACAGAAGGCCATGCACCAGGCGGGCTTGCAGCGAACGCTCGCGCGCAGTGGCACGGTGTCCGCCGCTCGCTGCATGGATTCGTCCAAGACGCTCGCGCTGCAGGGGTCTCGACGGCGTCTCGCACCAAACGCTTCAGTCACGGGCTTTGCCGCTGAGGATACGATGAATAGCAACAATCTGAACGAGAGCGAGCTCTATGGGAGCCCTACAAACAACAACAGCACCTCGTCGTCGTTTGACAAGCTGGAGCTACTCGGTCCATCACTGCTGGAGGTGCTCACGCTGGTAAACCCGCCAAAGCCCCGCGCGCAGCAGGTGCAGGGGCAACAGGACTCCCAGTTCCACCAGCTGGCGGGCGAGGACACGACCCAGGAGAGCGGGGAGACCAACCAGCAGTTCCACAGCAGTAGCAATGCCTCGCTCGACAGCAACAGCAACAGCAACTTTCTGAACGCCGCCAAGTTTGACACGTGCCTCTCGCGGTCGGCGATCCTGGGCAAGATCTCGGACGCGTCGGTGGACAATTCGCGGAAAACCCAAGAGTACTTTGCCAAGATCCTCGACAAACTCAAGATCGAAGCCACGGGCCTCGTGCTGCTCCAGGAGTCGACGATCCTGCTGTTCCTCGAGACCTCGGCCGACCAGTTCCTCGTGCTCTGCAAGCAGCTGCTGCAGCAAAAGATCATTGAGAGTACTTCGATGCGCATCCTGGCGTCCTGCGACGGCAACCCCGAGAGGATTCTGCAGGGTCTGTATTTCAAGAAAGTGGTGGTCAACCGCGTCGGTGGGGACGGCAACAACAACAATGGCGAGTGGACCGACGACTCGTTCAAGCAGCACGCGGTCGAGACGTTCCTGAATTTGGTCAAGTTTGTCAAGAAGATTGGCCCCATGGCGCCCGCGGAGATCCGCAAGTGCCTCACGAACCTGTCGAATACCGACCAGCTCTTCCTGCCGTCGAACGACTTGGTGCTCTGGCTGCTCGCGCACGAAGAGCTCATGAGCCTCGACGAGTTCCTGCAGGTCTACGACAGCTCCATCGCGATCGAGCTCGAGTCCGAGCGCGTGTGGCCCGTGCATCCATTGATTCATTATTGAACAGAACTAAAGTACGTACAGAACCTAGGTATCAAATCCACACTGTGTTGTCCTTTGTTAGTTGTTCATCATTGCATTCACTCGCTGAGCGTCGCGGCAAAGCTTGTCGGGTGCACCTGGTCCTCGAGCATGCAGGCACCGCCGGTGCAGTACCCCTCGGCGAGCGTCGTGGCCATGTTCTGGAACTTGCAGGCGCCACCGGGGCACTTACCCTGCGCGGTCTTGTCGAACACGCACACGCCGCCTTCGCACACGGCCTCCTTGCAGTTCCTGTGATGGATCGATTGCACAGAGAACGTGGGGGACCTAGGGCTCGTTAGCCAGACCACCCTCATAGCAGTACCCTCTTCCAGTGAATGAGGGGGTCAATAACGTACCGGAAGAAGCACATGCCGCCGCTGCACGACACGGGCTGCTCGCAGTTCTCGTACAGACACCCGCCGGCGGAGCAGCTGCTGGTCTCGCAGGACGTCGGGATGTGGTTGTAGTCTTTCCAGATCTGCTCGTAGTCGATTATCGCCAATGTGGCAGACGAGAGCAGCAGCAGTGTCACGATGGCTACTGTCATCAGCTTCGTCGTCATCATCGTCATCGTCACATGCATCACCATCCTGTTTGTCTTTGTCTTCTCGTTCTTGTTGTCCTTGTTCTTGCCCAGTGCGAGACGAGTCCCACGCGACCTTTGACTATCAAACCGCGTCTTGTCTTGTCTTGCGTGGCCGACCCTTCACAGCCACAGAATCGAAACTCAAAAGATCTTCAGAGTCCAAGACCCTCAATTGAATCTAGAAAGATACTTTTGTTGGCATTGTCCAATCATAATACTTGTTAGTCACATTCCATTCCCTGTATTCCCATTCTGCATATTGTCAAAAAAAATCCCCACCATCTACTACTAATTGAGCTCTTGGTCATAGCGGATAGCCTGTCTATCTATTGACTCACAGGTACTTGCTGCGCAGCAATGGGAACGAGTCCTGCACTGGCAGCTCCGGCTTGTAGTCAATGATCTCGTCGATCCTGGCGCGCACCTCGGGCGTGAGCTTCACCACCACTTGCAGGGCCTTCATGTTCTCGTCCACCTGCTTCACAGAGGACGCGCCGACAAGCACGTTCGAGCACCGCGGGTTGCCCACGGCCCACGCGAGCGCGAGCTGCGGGAGCGTGCACTGGAGTTCTTCTTCGGCGAACCTCTGGAGCTTCTTGGCCTTCTCGATGCGCTGCGCCAGGTCCGGGATCATCGTCTTGTAGAGCGGGTGCGAGAGCCGCGTGCCGGGCTTCACGCCGTCCGCGTACTTGCCCGTGAGGATACCCACGGACATGGGCGAGAAGATTGAGAGCCCGAAGTCGTACTTGTTGTAGAGCACCTCGTAGTCGTGCTCGACCGTGTAGCGGTCAAAGATCGAGTACTTGGCCTGGTCGATGACGGGACGGACAAGTCCAAGTCGGTCGGCGATGTCGCACGCTTCCACAATGTCGTGCGAGCTCCAGTCGCTCGTGCCCCAGTAGAACGCCCAGCCCTTCTCGATACAAAAGTTCATCGCGCGCACGACCTCCTCAATGGGCGTGTACGGCTCGGACCGGTGGCAGAAGAGCACATCCACGTACTCCATCTGCATGCGCTGGAGTGACGCTCTGGTACCTTCGATTATGTGTTTGCGACTCAGTCCCATGTTGTTCGGCCCCGGTTTGGTACCAAGGAAGATCTTGGTGGTGAGTACCAGGTCCTCGCGGGACCACACGCCGTTCTTGATACCTCGGCGCACCACTTGGCCCAGCACGGTCTCAGCCATGCCGGCGCCGTAGCCCTCGGCGTTGTCGAAGAAGTTGACGCCGTGTTGAAAGGCGCGCGTGGCGATGACGTACACCTGGTCGACCCCGAACGCGTCGTTGTAGACGTTCCAGGAGCCGAGCGCCAGCGCCGACACGAGCAGCCCCGAGCCGCCCATGAATCGGTACGGCATTTTGGTGTCAATGGGCTCCGTTACGGTTGTGTCAACCGAGCCGCTGGTACTGGTACTTGCATTGGTGTCAGTGCTGATGGTGTCCACCTTGGTATCAGCCTTGGCGCTGGTATTGGTATCAGGGGTGGTGCCGCCCATGGTACTGGTACTGCTGCGTGTGTGAGGGCGAGACGTGTAATGAGAGGAGCATTGGAAGCGCCTTCCATCGCCTTCGCCCTCGTCGGCCGCTTTGCTGTTGAGCACGTTCCCGTGCAGAGCACGGTTTGGTGTTGAGAGCGAGAGTGGGATGATCTGATCGGCTCGGTCGGGTACCTGTAAAAAATATATACTGGCATATATTATAGATGATAATTAATTGAGCAGGTAAAATAAGAGGTGCGATTTTCTTATTATGGTTGCAATTCATTTTCAAAACATGATAAACTGGCTAAAGTGATATGTGGACAATGTTGACTTGCACCTTGTCAACCCCGCGTGTGTGCCAATCAGCAGGCGCGAACGGCTGTGATGTGTGCGAACGAATGAATGCACGAGAAGGACGATTTAGGACGATTTGGTGCTTTGATCAGCCTGGCCGCCTGCAAAAGATACAGCAATACATCGGATCACAGAGAATGGACCACACAACAGCAATCGCCAGCGCGCATAATCAAGATTCACGTCTTCATGGCTGGTACTTTAGTATCAAAACGGAGCTGGCTTGTAGCATTGGTAATGATGAGTGCTCTTGATACCAAATCAAATCCTTAATTCATGCGAAATAGCACAAAGCTCTGGGCTACACATTGGAACGAACCCTCACCTGTACCTACCTTCCACCAATCTTATGGTTTGGCCCCCACTTGGTTACACTACAACTAGAACACTTGAATATCGATTTCTAAACCAAGTGCCTCTTGCGCACGAACGTAATGGCGTGCGGCTTGACCGGCAGAGTCGGTTGGAACTGCACGAGCTCGTCGATTTGCTGCTTGAGCTCGGCCGTGATCAGCGGCACGAACTGCGTGGCCTGGAGGTTCTGCTCCAACTGCGCCACGCTCGACGCGCCGAGGATGACACTCGACACATTGCTGTTGGCGAGGCACCAGGCGATCGCGAGCTGCGGGGGTGAGATCCCGAGTTGCGAGGCGACGACCTTGAGCTTCTCGGCCTGGGCGATGCGGGAGTCGAGGTCTCGACACGATCGCCTGGACTTTCGGATCCGACAGTCGCAACTCTTCTTTCGGGATGCCCTGGGTGTACTTGCCGCTCAAAATGCCGAACGCCAGTTGCGACCAGGTGGTCAAGCTGTATTTGTACGTCTGGTACAGGTTCACGTAGTCGTACTCGACCTTGGTGCGCTCATTGACGTGGTACTCTGGCTACTCGGTCAAGTACGGGACGGACAAGTCCAAGTCGGTCGGCGATGTCACGCGCCTCGATGATGTCGTGCGAGGTCCAGTTGCTCATGCCCCAGTAGAGTGCCCAGCCCTGGTCGATTATGAAGTTCACCGCGCGGACGATCTCCTCGATAGGTGTGTACGCGTTAGACCATTGGCAGAAGATCACATCCACGTACTCGACCTGAATGCGCTTGAGTGAGCCCTTAATGCCTTCCACGAGATGCTTGCGGTGGCCGTTCGGACCGGTCTTGCCATTCCCCCGAAGAAGATCTTGGTACTCAGTACCAGATCCTCTCGGGTTCGCACACCTTCTCGGATGCCCTTCTACACGACCTGGCCCATGAGCTCCTCGGAGCGATCGCCCTCATAGCACTCGGCGTTGTCGAAGAAGTTGGTGCCGCATTCAAAGGCGCGCTTGGTGATCTCGAAGAGCTTGTCGAGCGCATTGTGGTCTTCGAACGTGACCCAGCAGCCGAGTGAGAGCCGCGACACCAGCAGCCCCGAGCTGCCCAGGTAGCGGTACTCCATCGCTGGCATGGCACAGATGCTGCTGCTGTCGATGGAGGTAGCAGCAGCGGACATGGGAGCACTGGATGGCTGCCAACAGTTATGGTAACGCTGCCTGCCGGCTTGCTTAAAATGCTAATAGATTGCGACTAATAAACTGACTGTGGGTCATGTTGGCCATGTTTGACACGCATCAAAAGATCAAATGTTTATTTAACTACGAGAATAGACAAGATGCTACTTTTGTAATTACTTTGTTTTGTCCCTTCCCAGATCTGATTCCGTGTTTCATAACCTGTTCAGACTTGGCGGGGCGACATCAACAGGTACTCCAGGACGATCCAACCAGCCGACCTCTGCTGTACCTACAGGTGCCTGGCGCGGAGCTCCGCACGCGGGTCGTTCTTTGGAATCGTTGGCACGAACTGCACGATCTCGTCGATGCGCGCCTTGATCTCGGGCGTGATCTTGTCGATGAACTCGTTCGCCTTGAGGTTTTCTTCCAACTGCTTCACATTCGACGCGCCAAAGATGACAGTGGACACGTTCGGGTTCGAGGCGCACCACGCGATCGCCATCTGGCCAACCG
>JAASFI010001165.1:0-10967 GCA_023333705.1 Globisporangium viniferum | reverse complement strand
TGGAGCAAAATAGTCCAATTTCAGCCTATAAAACGCTGTCTTTCAAAAGTTATTCAGCTTTGATTTGCCAAAATGGTATGCCGTAACCTATTGAGCGCCACTGTATTAGAGCTCCTTCTTCTGCATGAACGTGAGTGAATGCAGTTTAGGTATTTAGAGCATTTCCAGCGGTTCAAGGTATACAAGTAAAATAATACTACCTCTGGTCCACAAAAATTGGTACATTTCTTTCGGGAGGCTGTAGCTTTTGTCAGGAACATGCGATCAATATGCAAAGATTACCAACAGAAAGCCTAGATCATAGACAGTATGTAATTGTACATGTCATTTTTTTTGCTACAAGTGTCATTGCGAGAGAATGGTTCCTAGGCCACTCATCTTGTTTTCAAATTCGTATTTGTTACGGTTCCCAGCCCCCGCAAATCACACCATCAAATGGAAGGTATCATAGAAAAGATAATCAACTGCACAATATGCCTGAAATGGGTTTAACTCCAAAAACATAACCCTCTCTGTGTAATCTCTTTGGACTTTTCAGCAGTCAATTTATAGTATTTTGGCCAATAGAAATCCGTAAAATTTAGGATCCTCAAGACCCTCAAACGACTACACGTTTGAAGTTTAGGACCTTGTGGAACCATTCGCAATTTCTGTTCGACACGCGTCCCGACTTCAGCTGTACCGCGACGCGAGTCGCGGTGTTACAGAGGACGTCATCGCCAGGCGATCCACGGCGAAGGGGGATATCTGGTCGAGAAGCTTCTTGCCTGTCGCCTCAGCCCTTCCAGCCATCGATGGGAAATTCAAGTGAAGTAGTTTGGCTTGGACGACGATGAAGCGTTGCGGGAGCCAGCCGAGACGATCAAGCAGGACGTTCCCGCTCTCTTCCAGGCTTTTGTGGACTCTGGACCAGCGGGCTCCACGCAGCAGCGCTTGGTGACAGCGCTTGCGGTGCCGTCGCCCAATCAACGATCGGATCAGCAACTTCCACGCCAGCCACGTACGACCGAGGACGGAAGCCGCCGACCAGGAAGAAGCGATGGCTTTTTTCTCTCTCAAGGTTGGAGGGGAAGTGATCTGCTCGGCTCGTCTGTTGCGGTGTACCTCGTAGGTATACTGTCGTGGCGTATACGCCAACAATCCAGCGACCGAGCAGAAGCTGGGGCTCTCGTGGCCTCATGTCGGCTGGACCTCTTCCCTTTTGGATCCCGAGACCTCCACGTGTCCGAGCCACAGCTTTGAAGGCAGTAAGAGAACAGGATATCAGAAAGATAATGAACAGTTTGGATTTGACTCCGAGAACCGCAAGAACCAGAATTGGAAACACCAACCATAGCAAATAAATTTGCTATTTTGGACTGGCATCATAGCTAAAGAATACACTAACTTACCCATTACTGTGCGACTATTGAGTCTGAGAAACTAAGTCAATTGATCCTCACGTGTCAGCTAAGTAGTGTGGGTCACATTTATTACTTTGTGATTGCATTTATACTACAAATTGTATTGGAACACTTTATACAACATTTTTGTATTGGCGATAAGTTTATCAAAAGTCACCCGGTATGGATAAATGTATCAAGTATAGGGTTACCTTGGCTCCGGGGTCATTTCATAAAGGGAGGTTCTACTGTATGTACGACATTGTGGCTCTGTGATTGGCTAGTTCTCTGGACTTGAATGTTTGCCTGCCAAAAAATCATTCACCTTAACTAAAGGTTAAATTGAGAATCCAACACCAGAGGATCTTATAATTCTGCCCAGGCACATAAAGGTTTGTCCAGGAGATGGTCGCTCAAGTGGGTAATCAACCACCAATAAAATAATGGTACCTGTAAGCACCACTATGTGCTATAGTCACTCCTCCTCCAATAGCTAAAAACACTCAAATTTTGATACCTTTACTGAATGGTTGATCATACAGTATTGTATTGTACAGATCACATAATCAGTCATTCATTCCCCATAACAGTTGAGTGTATTGATTCAAATACCTGCAGTACACAAGGACTTGTACGCACTTTGCGGTTGCATGATCACACCAACAAAAACCGAGAAAAAAGCACAACGAAGGCACTCGTATGCCGACGAAAAAGGAGACGACGAGTCGATCGTGAGCTGTTGGCGGCACATTCTTGATGAAGATCTGTACGAGCGTGTTGATGGCGTTGGAGAAGCTTCGCGTATGAGCTTCATCTACTTACAGTACTATGTTAGTACTATGAAGCAAGTCGTGTGAGCTGCAGTATCGCAGGCACTTGCGAGTGCAATACCATCAACAAGTGCTTTTGTCATCATGACCAATTCGGACTTTGTGGCGGCTCTGTCACGGGCGGATCAGGCTCTCCAGAGGCTACGCTTCAAGCAAAACAGCGTGGCAATGGATGGATGGCTCATGAAGGTGAGGCCTACCCGACAAGTGGAGCTCCCGGGGCACATCTCCGACGGACATTTGCCAGATCGGCACCTGGGTCCCAGGCTACGTCGGTGCCACTGTCGAGCTCATCCAGACCCTGCTATTCCCGGTGGATTTCCTTCGGGGGTTGCCTTCAAAGAAACTCCAAGAGCTTGGACAAGCGATCAACAGTCAATCCCAGCTGGCTGTGATCGGCCGCCATGCTCATGACCCTACGCTCGCAGCACCAACTCGCAGCTACTGTCTGAAATGGTCGAAGATCGTGTCCGCGTGTCCACACGGGAAAGCGAGGTGGTCGCACACTGCTGGCGTTGTCAGATGAAGCAAACTCGAGTTCCTCGACAACACCCTGGTATCCGCACCCACCGCAGAACAGGTCTACCCAGCCGAATGAGCGATTCTCAATGTCGTCAGTGCCTTAATGCCGAAAACCTTCCGAGCTCACTCAACCATAGGAGTTGTCCTACCTAGTGTTTGTGCGACGACGAACTGGGTGTCAGAAGACTTGCAGGAAGCTGTTCGCGCAGTTCTTCAGAAGGTGAGCTGGATACTTGTGGCTACCCGATGCGAAGTCGGCAGCTGTGAGTGCCCCCAGCACAGTTAAAGGCGCCGAGGGTGCCACATGTGGGTCGGAATTGAGTCTGACACCCAACCCAACCTTGAGCACACGCTCAGCGCACCGCAAGGAAAGATAAAACAGGGGACCATGAAGGGACTATCCACGCCGGAACGACCCGGAACTGGGAGAGCAGTGGGCACGGAAGCAACGCACAAGGCGGCACGCCGGAGATGGTCTCGTCTCGATGCCACTGTCGGATTTCACACCCAAAACGTGGTGGGCATGGTGAAGGAACATGAGAAGGTGAACGCTTGGTTCTCGCACTTCAGACAACGTCAACCAGGAGGACAACTCGACATTGTGTTCTTGCAGAAGACACACGTTGTTCACGGGGAAGCAATGCAGCTCAATGCCCGATACCGCCGCACATGGGGATTCAGCAGGAATCTCGATGACCGGAGGCTCTCGCTCTAGTCTGAAGGAGACAGGAAGTCTGGTGGAGTAGCAATCCTGCTCACCCCTACTCGGCGATCGAAACGTTGACCCCGTAGGGAGAGGACCTTTGGACAACCAACTGGATGGCGTTAGAAGTACAACTCCGCGAAATTTCGCTTCTCCTTGTCAACGGATATGCGCCGTCGGAGCGGGCTCCATGAGAGGCTCACTTTGCAGCACTGGCAGACTTGGAACTGTAGCACGGCGGCGACTTTAACTGTACAATGATATCGAGCGAGTCACTGACGACCGCGAAGCTACTGAATTCCATCAACAACATCACACCTACCATTATGCGTTTGGGGACGGGAGTGAAGCCAGCTCCCGACTGGATCGGTGGTATTTGGAGTCGATGCACGATGACAGGGTCAGGATTGTGTCGCAACAGGTACCAGGCACCTACTCAGACCACAACGGAGTCACAGCGCGCGTTGCCCCACCGAACAAGCTCGTTCGCAGTAGGCGCCCAAGGACGGTCTACCCAACATCACAGTACACTGAAAAGCAAACTGAGACACTGATGGAGGAGTTCTTAGACGAGGCCCACAACCACATCAAAGCCATCGAAGGAGAAGAAGGCTGCATTCGCGCGCAACGACTGGCGAAGTGGTGGGACCTAGCTAAAGCTACTCTGAGAAAACGCTTGCTCGAGACGGCCAAGGCAGTCAAAGCAACAATGGAACATGGATACCGCCAACGACTGAAACGCCTGCATGCTCGGCTTGATGAAGCCATCCGGGCTGCTGCCCAGACAGCGAATCCAGATCGACATCTCCCATCCCCACACAGCTCATGCTCGGTGCTCAGTATCAGGATGGCCATCGCGGTGCCGAGCGACCTGATAGACAAAGAAAGGGAAAGGCTCTTCCGGGCTCACACCATTTTGCCTGGCAGATCGTCCAAACAATTCTATGCACGATTCGCCACCAAATTCCTCGACAACACCATCTACGACCTTGGTGGCAAAGCGAAACATGGACCCAACCGATCAGCGGACGACATGGCAGACGGATGGACTCTAACAATGCAGCAGACTGAGGCGGACGAAGCAGTCGTCTCGTCCTCCCTGGCACAACTCCAGGCGCCCCCTGAGAACGCCACGGCGGTCAGTCTCCTGGAACTGATCGCCGCGAACAA
Source organism: Globisporangium viniferum (assembly GCA_023333705.1). Taxonomy (NCBI): domain Eukaryota; phylum Oomycota; class Peronosporomycetes; order Pythiales; family Pythiaceae; genus Globisporangium; species Globisporangium viniferum. The sequence continues at coordinate 6,360 of JAASFI010001165.1, read as the reverse complement.
GGTCCTGGAGGCAATCAAGTCGTGCAAAAGGGGTAAGGCGACTGGCCCTGACAACCTGGGGAATGATCTCTACCGCGACTTCGGAGCCCACCTCGCCCCTGTCCTCGCTAATCTATTCAACACCTGGTACGCGGCTGGCGTGGTACCCATGTCCTTTGGAGAGACGATCGTACAGTGCATCAAAGAAGAGCAAGGGTACAGCACTACCGCTGGGTCACCGCCCGATTGCATTCCTGAACTCCGACTACACGATCTACACCAAGACCTTCGCGACCCGGCTACGCCCGCTCCTACCACCGCTAATTGATCCAATGCAAGCTGGTTTCGTCCCTGGTCGTACTACTGAAACGGTCCTCGGTACATTCTCGGCAGCCCAGATCGCGGCGATTACGGATGAACGTCTGCGGGCGGCAGTTGTCCTTCTTCTGGACTTTTTGAAGGCATACGACTCCCTCTTTCGGATACGTCTGCTGATGATGCTCAAGTGGCTGGGATTCCCAATGCAATTTGTTCAGATGGTTGCCTCACTCCACGACAACACGTCTTGCAGGTTCCGAGTGAATGGCCATCTCTCAAAGGTGGTCGCAATCGCCTGCGGAATTCGCCAAGGATGCCCTGCGGCCCCTCTGCTCTTTATCCTTGCCTTGGAAGCTATCTACCGAGCCCTCAGAGGCATCCCCGCGCTATCAGGAGTGCTACTGGGGATGGGTCGCCATGACACAGAGATGCGCGTGAGTGAATGCGCAGATGACGCGGCTGTTTATCTCAATGCCGACACACAAATTCCCGCAGATCCTAGACGAATTTGGTACAGCCTCAGGTCTCCGCGTTAATCTCAAGATATCGGTAATCGTACCGATCTTCCGTGACCAGCCGACAGCACTCCTAGACACCCGCGGGATAGCCGTACTGCAGACGGTTCCTTCTGTAAGTACCTGGGTATCCAGGTCGGACATGGTGACAGAGTACAAGACAACCGGAAGTAATGCCTCCGCTCGCTGAACGCACGACTAGTATTAGCACCCCTGAAGACACATTCGGTCGAGCAACACGCTCAGATTGCCAGAGCGGTAATGGTGCCCAAGATCAAGTACATTGCGCGCCATGTCTGACCTTCCTGCCAAATCGTTGACAGCCAGCACACAACGATACGGACCTTCGTGTGGGATACGCAGAACGGCAAACTGCGGAAGGCATGGATCTCCAAGGTACGAGGCAGACTTGAAGTGTCCAGAGGAGGACTCGCTATCCCCCTTCATCCGGTCCGAACTGATTGCAATGGGCGCCAGAGTGGTGGGCCATTGGGCAACGGCAGCCACCGACTTTGAACGGCTACTCGGAGACGTACTTCAAGGCTGCCAACGTGGTCAACTGCTCTTCCTCACTCCATCGTTCTCCCTCAGTTGCAGCCCGAGCTTACTATCATCGATGTGGGGGACGGGAGTCGGTGTAGTCAATGCATGCTCGGCAAAAGAAATGAGCGGCGCTGACAAAGAGCAATTGGCTCGACGTGCGCACGCCATGAAGTAAGCGGCCGGAGCCAGTAATTGGACCAACGAAACGTACAGCGTGAACTGCGAGAAGGCAATGAACACAACCATGAGAACAGAGCTAGGCTCCATCCGCCGCCGCCGAGGAGAGTTCAACGCAGAATGGCTTCTTCGAGCGTCGACAACAGAGGACGGGTGGCTCATAGATAGCAAAACCACGAATACAAGCTTGCTGGGTCCTCGGTGAGTGCCAGCACGCACCGGTTAGAGGGCATTCTATCCTGGACATGGATTCAGCGTGAGGAGGTTGTCTTCCATCCAACAACCGATTCCACCCATGCACCTGCCCGGTGGCGACGAAGCTTCAAATGGCTCTGTATGGCCCTGGTCTACAACTTCCCTCAGTTTCTATGCCGACCTCTTCTGCTCAGTTCTCTACGCCCAAATTCAAGACAGCCACAGGCCCACAACGACTGGGTCCTCTCAAGCACGACCTCAAAATTCTCTCATCTTGATGCTGGACTGACGCGCGCGGTGCACCAGGTCTCGTCGATGCAGCAATGCGAAAGCAGGGCCACCCAAGACAACCATGGCATCCCGGTGACCTTCTAGGGAAGCCCGAGACTTACCAGGCTCGTCCAAATATGGGCTGGCGACTCCAGGTGGACTGTCAACAGGAAGAGGCTCAGAGAATTTGTCCACTCATAGTGAACGACATCCGGGATAGAGAAGCGAGACCAAGCTCAAAGCTCACCAGGTTATGAGAAGCTACGGGGCGGTTTGGACCTGGTCGAATGGAAGGAACTGCGCTGGATTCCATCCGCAGGACCGTACGTAACGCAGACATTGTTCCGCCTCAAGAGCAATAAATTCCCCCTTTGGAACAGAGCGGCCCAGAACCGCTCCTGCCAGCACCACGCCTGCTCCAAAACAGCAGCCTCCACAGCCCAACATGCCTTCATAAACTCCCCAACTGCGACGAGTTGGTGGTTCTATCTACTTCGACTGTGGGGCCGCATCGGCTTCGACCCAGGAGAGAACCTGGAGCTATGGATACTCGGTATTGAGTTACCCGACACCCCTGCATCCACGTGGCCGCTGATCCGACAAAAACTCGGAACTGAGGATGATGGCAAAGATATCATCGCACACTTGTACCCAGCTGTGGCTGTGCTTTGGAGATTCCTGGTTGCAACAGCCATTCACGGAACCTGAACAGAGCGCCTCCGCAGAATGAAAGAGGATAAGACGGCCGAAATTCTCTCCACTGCCTGCGCTTGGATGGAGCAAGCGGACGCCCAGGCCGGCATGACGACATGGCCCTCAAGGTTCTCAACGTCTACATCTATGTCTTCCTTGAAGAACCCTAGGTCCCAGCGCTGCTATCCTGCCGCCCTGCCATGGCGGCCACCTCTCAGTATATTCTCTTCTTTGACGGCGGCTCAAGAGGCAACCCAGGACCAAGTGGAGCGGGGGCAGTAATTGTGCGGTTTGTGCTCCAGCCATCCGCTGCGGAAGTCGTCTGGCCCGGCAGCATGGCGTACGACAGCAAACTCACCACCAACAAAGTGCCATGATCATCTTGCAGCAGACTCCACAAGTCACCGGTGAAGCCGAACCTGGCAGCGCTGTATAGAGAGACACATGCTTTGGCTAGTGTTCTCGACATTCGCAGCTGGTCACACCACTATCGTGACTACAACAAGATGGCAGATCGGGCAGCCAATGTCGCAATGGGCTCGCGCCAATCACAGCAAGTCACCGCACCATCGTCAAGACCACTCCTTGACCAAGTTCTCCGCCGTCTCGAATCTAACATCCAGCACTGGATTGCGCAGTCCCAGGATCCCCTTGATCAACGCAGCCCCACCACAAGACGGCCACAGTCGTCCCCTAAGGAGCACACCATAGCCATGCGTGGTTTTCAACGACGGAAACGGGAAGTGCCGAGCTCGGCCCGCCCGCCTCCGGCTCTTCATGTTTAGCCAAATAGCATAGAACTCGAAGTACGGATATTGTAGGTCGCTCGCGTACCTAAATATACCTCACTGATCATCATCACCAAGTCGGATTTTGTGTGTACTGAGCAGCTCATTGCGTGCTCATAATATGCCAGCATAATCCTCTGGTATGCAGCTGTATACACCAATACCTGCCCAGCACAAAAGCCTTCAAAATCTATATATTTTTACTCACGTTTACCCTTCACTATTGGGTGGGATGACTGATCTTGGGATATATATCCCATCAAGTGTAACGTGAACAGCTTGACATCCTACCAAGACTGAACCAGCTGAACTACGTATTTCCGTAAGCCATCCCTCGTATCCGTAGGAGGCGAGATAAAATTGGATGTGATTAGATTAGAAGCAAAGCGAGATCGAGGAAGTAGACTATACCATACATACGTCCTGAAAAAAATTCGCAAAGCTAAGCTAGTCTGCATATGTCGTGCAACACTATCAACCCAGAGCAACACAGACAGCGAGCGGGAAACAACACCCAAAACTCAACGAGTTTGCAAAATCGTGATCCCATCTGCCAGGAGCATACCATGTTTATGTTCATACTTTTCATCATGGACATCGAGTTGCTTTGTGTCAGCTATGAAATACAGCGTGATCACCCGGCATTCGACACTCTCGTGGCTGTTTCGCTCAAAGCACTGTATAACATATGATGTGGAAAATACAACTGTCGCCGTGATGCTTTGAAAATCATCCCAATTATACATTGTATTGCTTCACTTTTAGTACTGAAGCTTGGCTCAGTTGTGTGTGTGTACTTGTTTAGACTTGTACAACAACAAGCAAGGCTTCCAGTACCGACAAACTGAGCAAAAGGATAGCCGATGTCGTTTGCTGGTCTTGTGTGGATTGGCGCGCTGGCACGTGCTCAAATAAATGGGAAAAGCTCAATTTTTATGCCTGCTCTCCCATAGAAGAAAAGGGTCATCAACATATATGCTATGTGGCGTGCGTTACTATTATTCTGGGAATCAGCCACCTTGAACGTTCGTATAATGCAAACCGCTCGCCGCCCGTCTGAGTGTGAGAGGTTGTGCGCTTGTCGGAGTGTCGCGAACTTCCGCTCAACGCGCCTCCTGATTCTACTAAATCCGCTCCGTCGTGCCTCAGCCATCATTGATAGCGTAGTCTGTCTGATTCTAGCCCGTCGTGCCCAGTCTGTACATGAGTACACAGGCTGGTGTAAATATGCACGGCGTTCTAAACAAGGTACAACCAGTAGTCTCCTTGCAGAGCAACTACATCGTTCCACATCCCAGGTATTTATCGCGCATGGCAACTATACATAAATATCTGTAGCAAATATAAGCTGCTGCAGTTCCATCCGTGAGGGAAGCATGAAAGAATGAAACATGGACCGTGCTTCCGGGCAACAGTTCTGTCACTTTCTCGGCTTGCACACCGGCCACCGGGACTGTCGCTTTTGTTCTCTGAGTCAGATCATTCGTTCAACCGCGCGGGTGAAGCCATCCTGGCCATGAGTTCTATCTATCCACCTGTCCAAGGGGGTAGCCGAGACCTTTCGTCTTCAGGAGAGACCTCTCGGCTTCACTCGCTTGATTGACTGTTGCGCTTCGTCGATAAACGCTGATCCTCGAAAGCATTGGCATCTTGCCGGAAAGACTTTGGTTGACAAGTCCGCCCTCGAAAAGTATCCCGTGACGCTCATGTGGACGACGAGGTTCATTAGATCTGAAACGAAATGTTCACTCTTGCCCCATTTCGCCTTGGTCTGGAAACCCAAAAATCAAGACTACCGGGTTGTGAGTGAAAGTATGCATGTAACTCCGAAAGGAACGAGGAGGATTGGAACAAATGCATCAGTTCATGTACGGCCGGCTGGTCATAGCAGCAACTTGTGTGCCATATCCTACAATACCCTACAAGAGACGACGAAGAGCACAGCACAGTCAGACGCTCAATCGTTTATGTCCATTCAGCAACGAGCTTCGTTCTGCACGAAATATTGAGAAGTATAGTTATAATATTGTCAGTTTCGACGAATCCTTGTTTGTATATCATTCAGAAGCTTGCTTGGGCTTCGTTGCTGATGCGCACGTCTCAGCAGAGCGCATCATAGGTGGAATCGCGTGACGGTACAATTCGGCTTCCCAACGCCCAATCGTATACCGCCGATTGCATTTTGGTTGTCGTATTGAGCCTTCTGCTCCATCAGAGTCTTCGATAGTTATTATACAGTTGGAAAAATAACGGAGACTGTGACTGTTCTGTTCCTGGTCGACCGGAGGTGAGCAAGCACAAAAGGCTTGCTATTATAGAGCAAGCGCAAAAGGCGCGCAATTATAGAGTGAGCAAGCACAAAAAAGTTTACTTTCATCTTGTGCTATCCAACAACAGCAACACCAGTCACCATCAATGGATTGTTCATGCTTGCTTTCCTGAAGATGGAATCAGAACAGAATACGCTTGTTAGCTTGAGTTTGTCACTCCAAATCTCTCAGGATAATAAAGAGTGAGGTCAATCAATGGAAGTCAAAACGGTTGATCCCAAAAACCTTGCACTGCAAAAGCATAGCAGGGACAGACAGACATGAGTGCTGTCGCTTCTTGCAATTCTTGCTCAAAGAGTGCAAAATATGCTCGGCAAACGCGCACCACACATCATTTGTCCCTTCGTGACGCGAAAGATAGGCGATAACAGCGTCTTTCTCCGGTGTAAGCAGAGAGAGACAGATGGAGAAAAGAAGCACTCGGCAGAGCAGCTCAACTCAATACATTCTCCATCGCACAGACCAGCTCAACTCAATACATTCTCCATTTTGCATCCCGACCCCGACTTGCAACCTGACACCTGACACCCGGCATCTTCATCCATTCGGATT
>JAASFI010001164.1:0-10982 GCA_023333705.1 Globisporangium viniferum | reverse complement strand
CTTGATGCTGTTGAGCGACTCCTCAGTTCCCTTCTTCAAGGTCACGATGAGGTTGACGGTGCCCTGCTTGCGGAGCGCGCGGTGCACGCCGGCATCGACACGAGGCATGGAGGCGTCAGCGCCAGAGGCGAGGGCAGCGACGGCGAGGGCGAGGAGTGGAGCGAACTTGGAGAACACCATGGTGGAAGAGGGTTTGAGCTTGTTCACTTGGAGGCGAAATGAAAAGTGAGAGATTACAGGAGAGCGAGAAATCAGCTTCGAGTTTCCTCACCTGTGCTCAAAGGCGAGGAGGTTAGATCGGACGACCATTGCACTTAGGTGCCTAAGGTGAAATCTCTGCTGCTCGACCGGTTTGCACTCCTAGGGGCACATCAACCTCCGTCGACAGGCGTAAAATCTGAGTACAAGTGTGCATCCAAGACTCCCGAGGCTTGCGTGGCAAGATCGTTTACCCAATCAGCCCCTGGGGTTTCGAGCCGTCGTGCCACCAATTGGACGCAACGAGTCGCGATTCGTTTGGCGACGGATGCGGGAAGACGCAATTTCGAATGGGTTCGAATGAGGAAGGGAGGAGAGGGTGACTTCAACAATGCAGCTGATTAATTACCTCACACCGATGCGACTGTTGCACGCTTGTTGGTGATATTTCAGCAAATTTGCATGGCGTCTGGGTGTGCAAATCGTCGATGCGTGCATGGCAACAGCCGCTCGACCAGGCAGAAATCCCGTTAAAGAGTGCCTCGATACCCTTGGATAAGCGAGGCTACATGTACCTCGCTGACCACACAGGAACACCACACACAGGAACAAACTCTCCGCTGCGAAGCGTACACGTACACGTGTTGAAAACTCTGATAACAAGCTTTTCGAATTCGTTCGCGAGATCGTTCGCTGGTGTTCTTCCATTTGGAAATGGTGCTACAGTTACATCGCGACTGCAAGTTTGCTCGTTGCCAAGCTGCTGGGTTGGTTGATCGAGGACCAGCCCTTCCACACCATTGGGAATTGTTTAGAATGGCCGAGGTGCAATGCAGAATGTGGCTGCTTTCATGAGTTTCTTGCATCACAAACTCGCCGTGTACCTGGAGAGGGACTTCACTGTTACATAGTCAAGCACTGTACTGCTCACTTTGATTCGGAGACACTGGTGCATGCTAAGAGCACACACGCAAGAAAAAGGAATTGCAAGCTTCCTCTGGATTAGCACAGGGTGTACAATGTCCACGTTTGGTATCTTTCGAAAGGCGTGTTATCAGATCAACTGAGGATGCTTTATTTTTTTAATCGATTCCAATTAGTTTTGTAAAATCACTGTGATCGTTTTGCTACTTAAAAAGGTATTTATATTATAGTAAACGTATTAAAAATGGGAATAGAATAGTTTATATAAAAATTACTGATTGTAAAAAGGGTTGATTAATATAATGTTGCCCAATTTCGATCGTGTTCTTTGACAAGCTGCGATGCCGCTTCGTCCTGAGCCTCGGTATCCGTGTGTTGTGCTTGACTGTCGAACCGGAGCCGTCTCTCCTCCACCAAGATCCAAGTAACTTCTCCTTCAGCACATCGGCACCATCCTCCCTTCGCATTCGCTCGAACTACGCAGCGCTTCACCCCACAATACCAGAGTTAGAGCCTTACATTCTTTTCCACGTTTTTCATTGTTCGACTAAGGTACACTTTCGTTCCATGGTAGCAGACGAAGGTCTTCTTTAGTACACATCCAACCTCGATACTATACTACACTCGCTGCAGTCGTTTGCTAATACCCTCCCTCAAATCAAAGAAGCCAAAAAACGGTACGCGTACGAATGTCCTGGACAGGATAATTGATGAAAACACTCACATGTTAACAACCTGCGAAGGATGTACAATATATCCTCTCACGCGATGGCCAATGAGGTGGCGATCTCCCTGCTTCTCGTCAAAACCTAAAAGCAACGTGGGACTTCCGATATTCACAGCTAGTTATTAATCATGATCTGGATCCGCTTTTTCACAGTAAAGATCGATTAGTAAGCGTGCTGCTGTGGTGAGCACCTTCATTCTTCTTCCCACAGTTACTCAACGCATCTGATTAGCATGCTTTCGTATCGTGTTCCGTGGTTGTCCGGTAAGGATCCAGCCTGGTTCCTGGTTGACACGCCTTCGTGCTCACTCGGAATGGAGCTATTTGCAGTTGTTTAGCAGTACGCCAGTAGGTTCCTGGTCTTGGCTTTATTACACACGATCATGACGTTGAATTCACCCCTATCCTACAATGTACTGCCAAGCCGACGGTATCGCCCCAGTTTCAGTCCAAGCGACTCGCGATACATTTGTCGTCTAATCTGCCCGTCATAATGATCGTAGTACGTCTCCGACCGCAGGCAGCGAACCTTCAAATGCGGTGACCCACACCGATGATCTATATTGTAATGTTTGACACATCCTGAGCACGTCACTCATGTGAGTAGTATGATCCCACTGCTTTTGATGAGAGCTCTGTTGTTGGTCTTGTTGATGCTCAGTGGTGTCTTGACTGCCTTGGCACACGCGGAAGCAGACAAATCGTACTTCAAAGGAATATACGTAGGATACATGCCCTCGCAAGGCTGAACCATGCAAAAAATCTTGGCTTGACCAGTGATTCATAGCATTCAAACAATCAGCAGCTAGCTCTACCGACTTCCAATTGTGTGTAAGATGCAATTCGATCCGAATGAAAACCAGTAATAAACCATAAGCAAATCATGCAGACCGCAGTTTCTGTTGCTACCAACCAACTTTCCTCTCCAGTATTTTTTAACCCCCTTCATGTGACAGCCGCCAAGCCAATATCCAATGCTCCCAAGTAGCCGCAGCAGATTTTCAGCTCCATTTGGTGTCTTTCATGTCCAAGCACCACACAAAGAGGCATCGATTGCCCCAGTCATCGTCGCCAAGAATATTTCCAGCCAATGAGGAGCTCCCTGGTCACAATGAATGCTGTCATTCAGCAGCCCTTCCGATTCAAGTTCTTGGTAACTCGACATTCGTCGACAGCGAGACTCCACCTCCATTCGGCAATGAGTGCCATACATATTGCTTTCTGCAATACAGAGTACCGTAGTCAACTGGAGCTGGCAGAGTAGCACGAGTGTCTGGAGAAAACTTTCCTATCACGCCTTTGCTTGGACGTCGAAGGACCACTTGACCTTGAACATGTGAGCTGACAGCTCCAGGAGCTTTCTTTGCTTTTGTAGCCATCCCTAATGAAAAAAAAAACAACAACAACACTCAGCTACTGGATGGTCAAGAACCAAAGAAGGCGAACAGCAGCAAAAGAATCCAATCCATATCCAACCCAATGATAAGCCCCCGGTGTACCCACCTGACTGATTTGCCGCGTCCTTATTGGCAGATCAGATCGACCATCACTCGCACCTTCTTCAGAATCAGTGACCTTCACTCTCACCCATCAACAACAGCGAAGAGCTCCATAACAACTGTTGCAGATTTTTTCCACCCACGAAGAAGAACAAAATGAACCCTTTTCTCCTTTTCTCCTTCTCTCCTTCTTCCCTTGCTCTGCCCCTCATTCATTCGCCAACAACCCCCAAGAGCCGCACTCTACAGCTCACACACCGTCCACACGCCACCAGCAACCAGTAAGAGACCATGGGGATCCCTGAAGACGGCGACGAGTTCGCCGACGTGCACGCCAGCGTCCTCGCTGAGAGCGAGCAGCTCGATGCCTTAATCAGCGCCAAGATGGACGCAGCAGCATTGATTGTGGACGGAGAAGAGCTCACGCCGCACGCTCCTGAAGAGAATGCAGCACCGACACAGTACGACGAGAGCGCCGATGCGGCGATGGCTGCTGCGCTGAGCTACGAGGAGGCAACGCGCGACTTTGTCGAAGACCCGCCGTTCTTCGTCTGCCAGATCTGCATGGACGTGCTGCTCGCCGACGACGCGGTGACGCAGCTGTGCGGGAAGACGTGCCTGGCAGAGATCTGCGCCGAGTGCCTCGTGCAGCACCTTACGGCGAGCGTGTACTCGTTCTACCCGGGCGTGCTGCCGAAAGTGCGCTGTCCGATCTGCCTCAACCTCATGAACAAGAACGTGTGGAAGAAGTTTGTGAAGCCCGACCAGACGGAGACGTCTTCAAGAACCACGGCTGTGGATGCGACTGATAATGACGATGCCGAACTTGATGACGATAATGAAGCTCTTGAAGGCGTAGCTGTAGCTGAATCCGAAGCTGACGGCGATAACGTGGGTACAGTCGAGCAGCCGGCATCAGTTGAGAATGCCAATGCCAGTGGTGCTGCTGAAGTTGAGACTGGAGCTGAACCCGAAGCTGACGGCAATACAGTCGAGCGGCCCTCAGTAGAAGCTCCAACAGCAGAGGATGCCAATGACAACGGTGCTGCGGAAGGCGAACGTGAAGGCGAAGACAATGCTGAGGGCGAAGCTGAAGCCGAGCAGCCGCCAGCAGACGCTCCGACACCAGCAGCAGCTGCGAATGACGACGCGTGGCGCCTCGACCACTCGCATGTGCTGGACAAGTACGAGATCCTGTGCCGACAGAGCTGCGAGTTCCAGTCGCCGTGCTGCCACAACCCGGAGTACACGATGCTCCCAAAGTACCAGGAGCAGGGCCCGAAGCTCATGACGCTGCCTCGCTCGCAGGCCGAGCAAGTCGCCACGTTGCGCAAGCGCTGCCGCGCGTTCTGCTACCACCGCGAAGACACAAAGGCGTTTTACGAGTTTATCTTTGAGACGTTTGGTGAGAACGCCGAGGCGCTTTTCTGGAAAGTGCTCACGATGATCATTGACGAAGAGCGCCGCGCGACGCTGCTGCTCTACCACCTGTTCCTGCACCCGGACACGCGCACGCTCTGCTGCGACGAGATCGTGTGCTTCAAGTGCAAAGCCAGCGTGCACCACGACGGCCAGTGCAACGACTTCATCGAGGACGACTGCGTGCTGCAGTGTCGCGGCTGCCACGTGACGCTCGTCAAGGTCGACGGCTGTGACAGTGTGAGCTGCGTCTGCGGCCAGTCGATCCACTGGCCCAGCGAGATGGAGAAGCAGCGCGCGCAGCGCAAGCAGCTCGCGCCGGAAGACGATGCACAGTACACCCAGTGGCAGCAATGGACGCGTAAGCTGGGCCGCACGTTCCGGAAGCTCCAGTCGTTGGAGTCGACCTGGCGGGAGATTCGCCTGAACCGACTGATCCGCGAGAAGCGCGTGCTGCTGCGCGAGATGCTCGTGCGCTACAGATCCAAAAAACAAGAGCGCCTGGCGCTGACGCAGCTGGTAGAGCTGGAGCGGGATGCTGAAGCCATGCAGAGCCTGACAGAATTAGAGGCCAAGGCAACAGTTGAGGAGACTGACGAGGTGCTACAGCTGCCAAAGGACGAGGTTACGGAGGAGGAGTCTGCGATCGCAGTAGCAGCGTAGTGGGAATGACTAGAGCTTTGATCTCTCTCTCTCTCTCTGTGTAAATGGTTGCACGAACTACTTTATATATTTAATATCTGCTAATGAACTGTCCATTGACTCATCCAGCATGCGTGTCATGAACCCATTTTCAATGTCGCTCAAAGCGAGAGCGACTCTGTCAATAGCTGGATCCAGCAGCCAAACTCAAATTGGCATATTCTGCCTACAAACATCAAGTCAAAACATCTATAGGTTTTGACCTGGAGTTTAAAGAGGGTTACAGTATCGCTTTTTGTTGCGAGTTGATTTACAGTACAGCATACTTGCTAAACTAAAATGTCCGTCAAGGTGCTCAATATCACTGGTAGGGAGAGGGGCACGTTTCACCCAACACGAAATGGCCGACAGCCCCACAGAGCTGCTCATTGAGTTTTTTCAGCGCAGTGGAGAGCAAGCAGCTCTGGTTATTAGCTTGCGGTGTTCCTCGGAGCCATTGCCAGCCAGTATCATGGTGGCAGTGACCTGACGTGTCTGTCTATGCCGCTGTGCGGTTGGCCTACATGTGTGTTTTGCGCGTGTGTTGTACGGTGTAAGATGATGCGAACTTAGCTTCCGCTCCCTGACTTTTCGTGGAGGAGCAAATTCTACATGAGATTGCTGATTTCCACCACGATGTTTCCCCAAAGTGCATGCATGTAATATGTGTCTCCATTTAGTTCGATTATGTCTCTTCATGTTGGCTGCATTCTCTAGAGTCTCTAGCAAATCACTCCTCCGTTGGTTGCTAGCGCTACTTGTTGCCTAGAACAAAATCAAGCCCCTTGTCTGTCTGTGCGCTGTTCGGCGGTCTCTCGGGATCGCTGCAGTGGTCGCTTGCAGTTGGGGGGAGATCTATGACATGTCCATTACCCAGTGAATAGCAATGCGTGTGTAAAGCAAAGTTCGATAATGGGACTGCCCGCCTGCAGAGCTGCGCGTCAAGCGCACCGTTTAGCTATCTGTTTGCCGAATAATCACAAGGTAAATAGACGAGCTTTAATACGATAGTTGTCGTTGATTATCAAAACCAAGGTGATGTTTTTTTCTTTCCGAGTTACTATCATAATTTTATTTACCCAACAGACTTGCTACAGCAAATGATACACAAGCGAGCTTCACCACGCGACGCCCATGAGGACGACAGATTTAGTGGAAGCTACCCAAAGACCGATTTTCCTTTTTTATCTAGTCCTCGTTCGCGTCCTCGGTCTCTGGGGTCTCGTCGTCCTCTGGGGCCTCGGCCTCTTCCTCCTCTGGGGTGTTGTCAGCCTCGTCGGCGGCCTCTTCGTCCGCAGTCTCTGGTTGGGTCTCCTCGTCCGCCGAGCGCTCAGCGTCGTTGTCTTCTGGACCGTTCTCCGGGAGGATCTCATCCGAGGTCTCGAAGGTCTCGTTCTCGTCAGCGTCCTCGGTGACAGCGTCAGCGTCAGCGCCAACTTCTTCGGTGTCCTCCTCAGTGGCGTCTGGGTCCTCCAGCGAGCGCTCAGCGTCGTCGTCCTCCGGGCCACTCTCTGGGAGGATCTCGTCGGTGATGTCGAACGTCTCGTCATCGCCAGCGTCGTCAGTCACATCGGCGTCAGCGCCGACTTCCTCGGTCTCGGCGTCTGGGTCTTCGAGCGCGCGCTCAGCGTCGGTGAAATCCTCCTCGGTCTCTTCAGGCGTCTCGATTTCTTCTTCAGGGACGTCAGCGTCAGCGCCGACAACGTCGTCCTCTGGGCCGCTCTCTGGGAGGATCTCGTCGGTCACATCGGCGTCAGCGCCGACTTCCTCGGTCTCGGTGTCGTCGTTGCTGTCCTCAGTGATCTCGCCGGTGCTGCCTTCGTCGTAGAGCGGGATGTCCTCCGCAGAGTCCACGCTGCGCTCAGCGTCCTCGCTGTCGTAGAGCTCGGTCGAGTTGGTCTCGAGCGACGTGTCGAAGGCCTCGATGTCGTTGGCGTCGTTCGCAGACACGACCGAGACGGACGTGACGGCCACGACGGCGAGAAGCAGGGAGATCACGCCGCGGAGGTTCATGACGGAGCGTAAAGGGGCTGTGATTAAAATGTGGAGGACGTGATCGACACGAGGTGAGTTTGGTAATGCCGTGCAGGCGCTATCCTTGGTTTGTTCCTCTCAACGGGAGCTGCTCCACACACACACACAGCAGCAGCAGCAGAGAGGCAGGGAGGTGGGCAACAACAGACCAAAAAGCGAGGTCACCCACGCGCGCCAGACCCCATTTCTGCATCCGCCAGCTGGAATCGCAGCGCACGAGACTACACAACCGATGGTAATCGACAGGATGTTGCACAGAGTGGGATGGGAGTGAAGGGGGGGATGCGCAGAAACCGAACAGGTCACCAACCACCGATCATCCGACAGACGGGAGACGGGAGACGAGAAAGAGAGTCAGTGGAAAGGAGGGCAACCCAAGACAAAACAATCCCAAACCAAACCAAGCTCTCAAAGTATGATGGCTCATCGAAACGCAGAGTAAGTTAGGATTTGACAACGCGCAAGCAGGATTTCTGCCACCACCACCAGTGGCTTCGCACCATGAAACTACCGGAGCTCATGAGCTCATGAGCCATGAGGCGCGAGGTTCGCTATCGTGGCTCTGGATCAGAGACCCGAACGGAACGCGGAGGTTTTTACGTCGGGACACTCCAAGTGGACGACTCCGAAGCACAAATGCCAACTGGTTTGGAACTCCAGTCGTCCCCCTATCGAGGAACCACAATGCCGCGACAAGACATACACTAAATTCAAAAGTGAGGTGCTAAACCATTATATATTCCAAAACTGGAAAATATTTGTAAATGAGGATCATTTGCAAAGAAGCTGGTTAATATGGATTACAATGTCTACATTTGCATCAAACTTGTCAAAATTACTATTTTTAGTGACATAATGGCGCCTGATTTTTAGATCGTTATGGTAAAAAGCCGTCTGGCTTGATCACACAGTCACATTGCGGTGGGGACGTGACGGGCAAACCTGCTGTTCCTGCGGAACGTGAGTCCGTCGATCACCATCCACTCGCGAATCCGCATGTCTCGCTGGCTCAAGAAGCTCACCACCACTTCACACCTCCTCCGTGTGTGTGTGTGAGTTGTTGCTTGCTGCTGTTGCCGCGTTGCGGTTTCTCTAGGCGTTCCGTCGGAGCAGCAGGTGAGAGCGCGCGCGCTGATCGATTCGTCGCTTTGCTCTGTGTTTATTGCGCGGCTCGTTGTATCCACTCGGCGGACTCATTATTGCTACGGATCGGCTCACAAGCGCAAAGCAAAAGCTGGCCGATATGGATCAATTTGTGTGAATTCTTGTCTTTACTGTTACAGTAGCCCACGAACTCAACTGCTGCAGATCGCCCGATCGGTGCCACTGGGGAACCTCCTTCGATCGTTCCTCTTTCTCCTATCGGAATGGTCCACTTGAGCGGAATGAAGAAGTGGTGCACCTCCTCTTCCTCTCAACAGGAGATCGCGAAGGCGAATGCTTTGACGACGTGCATTATCTAATAGCAAAGGTCTCCACATGGAGCCAAATGAATGGACTCATTCGGATCGTGGTGGAGCTGGGGAAAAGTAGACGAGTCCTGGTTCCCACATGAATGAGTTTTGAATCGGAACGGTTGGTTGTTTGTCTTCATGGCACACATGGATCCTATCTCCACCGGACCAGCATGTAACATTGGACTGGAGCTGATACGACTTCAGGATCCAAGGTTATCCAGGGACACCTCGCGAACAGCAGCAGCTCGTTTCATGGAAAGCGATTGTGATGAGCTTCTCTTTGTTTGAGAGGATGTGTCCTCCGATGTCCCATGACGGAATGCTCACAATCCGAAGGCAACAGGCGACTGAGTTCAATGAATGGAATGGGAACAAGTGCGTCCCGTGCAGACACGCAGCAGGACACTACGGGGACCATTCAAGGACGCGCTAAGGGGCAGGGACGCAAAACATACACGCTTGCCGCGTGTTGGATCGTAAGGAAACTTAATTCACACAGCCAATAATTCTGTAGTGCTCACTTGCGGTTGCGTCGAGCGTAAACGGTTGGTGTTAGGCGTTTACACGCCGCGTCCTCATGTTTGCAGGATGATCTGCGCGCTTCTGTCCCTCTTGAAAGCACATCTCTATATCTATTTGCTGCATATGAAATATTCTGGACGATTTGAACTGGAAAGGCGGCACGCACTCCTCTGGGACGTGTTGTCCCACGTACAACGAGCGTCCGAAAACGAGAGCGATCTCTCTTTTGAGGAGAGCCATCTGCCTTCGTTCTCGCTGCTACTGAGGCGAGCACAGTAATTTATATCGGATCCACCATAGCGGTATTAACAGTGAAGCACCACCCGTACCCATGTGCATTTGGCACGTCATGTCCTCAAAGTGAGCGTATTAATTAATACCAGGACGTGCATCCCCGGGTTGAAGTTTCTGATCGTTGAAATCACCATGGAATAGTTGAATAATGGTGAGTGAAATGTGCCATTGAGGTTGTTGGCTTTCGCATCTCTGATACTCTACCACCCAACCGTAACGTTGCATAGAGGGCTTGTCTCCGGAGATGCCATAACTTCGCAAAGTCCTTCCGGCAGGCATGTAGCGCACAGATGGCGATTCGATCTGTATGCCCCGACAGCATGCACCTCCGGCTTCGTTCGAGAGGTGTCGATGGCCACCATCCAACCAAAACACACCCACAACTTGTGCTTGTCGCGTGTCCTTCAACTGACAGTAAACATTGATTTCATCCCGAACTCCTTGGCGATTTCGATTGCATCCGCTCAACTGTTCGGCGCGTAAACTTACGCCAGTCGCCGGTAGGTCAGCCACTTGAGTCTCAATGGATACATTAGTAGATGGATGCTTCAGGGCCACTCAAGCTCACCTAGGACCACAGGAATGCTTTGCTGTATTTTGTGGCAGTCCGCACAAGCCCAGCGCTTAGCTTTTTCTCTCTCTAGCAATCCGCGACACCCGCATGCCTGCTCACCTAGCGAACGAGCTTTCTGTGATCGACAGACTGCTTTTTCTACAAAGTGAATCGTGAAAAACCTACACTCGAATGAGTGGCATTATTGCACGAGCACTGAGCGTTGCAAACGAACGCGATGGACTGAAGTATTTGTGTGCGCGCGATACAGCAAGTGCAATGAATGGACATTCGATCTCATTCGGGTTCTCCATGTCGTTTGCTGGTCGGCTGGAATGACAAGCCTACATGGGCCTTCACAATCATTACAAGCGGTTCCCAATCGTGTGCGTTCCAGATGGATATGCAGGCTCTACAAGCATGCAAGAAGGTCAAGATATTTGGCTGCTTGGTGATCGCGAGGTACATAGCTGAATTATACCAAGGTACTGTACAGTCGTAAGAAGGCACATGTTCACAGCCGCTTAACCCCACAACCATACTGTGGCTGTAAAAAGTCTCCGCACCCATGAAAATTTATCACGTTTTGCGAATTTTCTCCGCTTGTGAGAACTTTCGCCAGGAGAATTTGGGACGGGAATATTCTCCGTGATGAGCTGGTCAGTCTGAGCCGT
>JAASFI010001163.1:0-11000 GCA_023333705.1 Globisporangium viniferum | reverse complement strand
TCCAGCACCACCCATGAGTACCTTCGGAGACCGATTTTCTGGACGGGGAATCGAACGCACCTGAAGAGCTGACCTCGTTGCGAATATCGATTCGAGACGCTGCAAGAGCATGTAGGATGGTATGGGCGATAAGGTGGCGATCAGCAGACGAACATACGCTGGATCGAGCTGATATCCTTGGTTGCCTCTTGAAGGGACCCACTTCGACTCGAACTTGCTGGAAAAATCGGACGTGCTCTGGCCCCCTTTGTGGACAGACACATGATCGAAATTGTTGGTAGCACCGTTCATGCTGTAGTTGAACGAACCTTCCATTAACCAGGTTCCGTCTACGACACAAAACTAAGCCATAATAATGAACATGTGTCAGTGTGAATGAATCCAACACATGGAGAAAAACTTGTGAACAATGTAATCGTACCTTTGCATGGATAGTGCGAGTTGAGTACTGGATTGAGATACCGAACCGCCTTAGCAGGCCAATTTTTGCTTCCCTTTGTCAGCGGTCTTGGGATCTGTCTGTAAGTACTCGTACTCGCACGTTCCGCCAATGCGCACACGGAATCGCCCACGTTATCTAGAGAATAGGACAAGGACAAAAACATGTTAGGTTAGACTACAATCACCGCGTAATAACATCTGCAACCGCTTCCTTACCTCAATCTGCGTGATGGTATAGACACAGATGTCTAGGGTCTCCGTGGCGTTATTGATGTACTTCATAAGCGATGTGAGGGATGACTTCTCGCCGTGAACTAACTCACACGCCTGGTTGCCGCAATGGCCGTACATATAGCTTAGGCATGGCAAGCGCTTGTCAGGAAAAAAGAGCGTCTCCACGTGGGAGTCGCCTCCTTCCCGACAGCCACAAGCAGCACACGGTAGTCCGCGTATCGATGCTGGTTGCGCTGCGTCACGGACGCACTCTAGCTCCTCCAATTGTCGACCAGGTTGCTGATCTGGCGAGGCGGTCATCTCAACCTCGGAATCGCCATCGCCCGCGAAATCGAACTCGGGCTCCGGGGCGTCCTGCACGGTGCCGCCGCCTTCCTCGCAACCATGCATTTCAGCGCCCTCGTCGCGACTGCGAGTCTCCATGTCCGCGTCGCCTCTCTAAGCTGCCGCAAATTCCGCCTCTCGCTTCTTATTGTGTCTCTTTACAAGTTTCTTGCGGCTTTCCTCCGACCTGTACGTTATTAGCGCCAAGTCCTCGACTGGATACCCATTAGGGACCAGAATTTGCGCTGCTTTCCACACAAGGGTGGTGAGATCACGCGCAGAAATCCCTGTTGGCATCGGCGACTGGGGGGCTCGCTTGAGTTTCGTTTTGGATGGCATTGTCGTCATGCGCTCCTTTTCCTTCTTGCGGCACTTTACCCAAACTGTCTTGCTTCCGGCAGCCGCGATTGTCGTGCGCGGCAGGAGCTCGAAAAACACCGCTGTTTGGTCCGCGTTGTAGATTGTCGTGATCCCCTCGATCTCAGCCGCTCTCGCAATTTCTTCAGCGAAGGCCTTCGCTTGAGCCAACGCGTCGGGAGGGGCCGTCTGCCTGGTGTGTGACTTCACTCGGAATGAATAGCGGTGGCGCTTCATGAAGCCACTCTGCCGCTGCCACGAAGCAGCAAACACTTTTCGAGGAATCCCAAGCTCCTCAGCTTCTTCAAATGCGCGCATTTTCAGCATCGCCGACAAGACTGGCACTCCATCACGACGGAAATCGTTAATCCACTTGACGATTGAGGCTTCTGCAGCGTGAGGCAGCGTCGTGGCGTGACCGCGACTGCGCGCGCGCTGTTGATGCGCCGTACTTGTCGATCGAGCGCTGGCTTCGATACGCTCACGCTGCTGGTTCCACTTGCTCATAAGCTTGCGCTTCGCGCAGTTTCTTGAGTCTGCAACGCCAGGGAAGAACTGTGCAATCGTGGAAGCGGTGTCCGTCGTGGCGTAGTAGTCGATTACCTTCAGCTTGAACTGATAGTCGTACGGCTGCCTCTTGAACTTCTTCTCTCTCCCCTCCCCCGCCGCCATTGACGCGATGTCGGCCGACTGGCTTCCCCATCAACAGTTTAAAATCGGATCTGCGAGCGACGCGGGCAAAGCGTCGGTTGGCTGTCCTGGTTTTCCTAGTTTTAAGCGGCCGCATCCTGGTTTTATTTATGCACGTAATTACGCGTGTGTGTTTAAAATGCTTCAAATAGAAGGCGCCACCTTTGACATGCATTTTAGGGTATATTGTTCCTGTTGCAAAGAGCTACAGGATCAACACAAATAACTGAAAACAGTCACAAAACCCAAAAGTAAGTAAGAAATCGTTTTTGTCCGGATACCCGAAAATCAGTGGAACAAGTGGTCGTGGATCGTTTTTATCCGGACAATAAAGATCGCGAATTTTTTTGCTTCAAAGATGGTCAGCTCGAGATGTTTCGGAGAACGGAGCTGCTGGGCGATGGCTGTCGATTAGTGGGTGACCAATCAGCACGCACGGGTGCCAACGCCACAGGCGGCAACTCAGGTGCTGGACGACCACCCACATCGCACATCGCACATCGCCCCGTTAGCCGTTGGGGCTGCGTGCGCGCTGCCGCAGAGCTCATCGCCACTCTCACTTTCGAATCCGCCGGCTCCAAGCGACAACACACGACCAGGAAGCCACGACAACGCATCTCGCCACTTCGCACCCCTCCGAGAGCAAGGCGACACAAGATGCACATGCACGTTGTTGCAGTGATCGCGGCCTTTGCGGCGCTGCTCCAGAGCGCGGCAGCGCAGCCCGCGGCGCCAGTGGACACGCCCGCGCCGTACGACAAGAGTACGTTCCCCTCCCCCTTGTGCGCGTATGAGAGCTTCCTACAACATGTCTCGTGTCTCGTGATGTCGTGCTAACACATCTGTTTCTGCTTTGCGCAGCCTGCTTTGAATTGCCGATCGTGATCGTGTCGCCCGTTGACGAGCGCCTGCCAACCGAGACGTGCAACCAGCAGCGCTACCCTGCGATCGACTGCATGAAGAAGTCGGTGGCCGTGAACCTCGAGGTGGTCGACAACACCAACGGCACGCTCAACTGCCTCAACGGCCCGCGCACGGCGACGTACCCGTCGACGGCGCACTACCGCGGCCAGTCGAGTCTGCACTTCTCCAAGCACCAGATGAGCGTCAAGCTGGACGAAGCGAGCGAGTTCCTCGGCTTCCCTGCCGACCAAAAGTTCGTGCTCAACGGCCCCGTGATCGACAACACGTTGATGCGCAACCACCTCGCGCAGTGGCTCTTCCGCCAGACGGCGCGCTACTCGCCGCGCACGCGCCACATCGTCGTGTTCATCCGCGACCGCCTCGACACGGCGGACAACACGCCCGCGTACAAAGGCATCTACCTGGCGCTCGAGAAGATCTCGTACGGTCCTAACCGCGTGGGGCTCGCGCCGTTGAGCAACAAGTGCAAGGGCAGCGAGCTCAGCGGCGGCTGGGCGTGGCAGAACAACCCGCTCAACTACGGCGTGTACTCGCCCAACATCGTGCACGACAAGTACCAGATCATGTTTGGCTCGGGCGAGCGGCCCGTGCTCATGCACCCCGGCGCCAAGGTGCTCACGCAGAGCATGCGCGACTACTTTGTGGACACCAAGACCGGTCCACTGCCGCACATGTACGAGTACCTCTACGAGAACATGACCAACACCAAGGGCTTTGAAGAAGTCCTCGACATTGGCTCGTTCGTGGACTACTTCCTGCACTCCGAGATGTCGCAGAACTCGGACGCGTACCGCCGCAGCACCTACTTCTTTAAAGACCGAGACCAGCCAATCAACGCCGGACCGGTGTGGGACTTCAACCTGGCGTACGGCAAGGGCGCCAACCAGAAGGACTGGCTGTACAAGCCGCACACGTTCTGGAAACGCCTCTTTTGCAACTACAAGTTTGCGTCGCTCGTGCCAAAGCGCTGGCGCGAACTGCGCACGGGTGCGTGGAGCGATGAGACGATCAGCTACTTCCTGGGCAACAGCTCGGCGCCGATCGCGCGCCAGCTGGAGCACTGCTCGAGCTGGACGAGCTCCAACTTGCAGTGCGCCAACACGAACAGCAACGGTGGCACCTTCCTTTCGAACGTGGACTCACTGGAGCGCACGGTGCTCGCGCGCGCGCGCTGGATGGACGACCACGTCGCAGGCTTCTATATGAAGCTCAACTTCACGGTCTGCGAGCCGGCGGGTCCGATCCCAACGTACAACTGCGCTGAAGACGGCGATGACGACGGATGCCTGAGTGACCCGGAGAAGTACATCAACGCCGTCGAGTTCCCAAGCATCCGCAAACCGTCCGAGGACAAGCCGTGCGCCTCGGCGCCTGCTCCAGGTGCAGCCAACGAAGCCGTGGAAGAGCCGTCGATCGACCCGTGCTGGCTGTCGGCCGGCGTGTACGTCAAGGACGGCTCGATCACGCCGTTCTGCTCGGGCTACGGCTCGTGTCCACCCGGACCAGGTGCCAAGTGCACGTGCACCCAGGGCCGCAAACTGCCGACGTGTGCGCGCAGCGACGATCCGATCGCTGTGCCCGACCTGACGGTCGCGGTGCAGGCGAGTGGGAGCTCGGCAGCCCACTCGTGGACGCGCACGTCCGAGGTACTGGCGTTCATGGGCGTGATGGTCGCGATGTGCGGACTCTTTGTGTTCCTGCGCAACCGGAGAGAGAAGAAGCGCCAAGCCACGATGTACCCGCCGGTGCTTGAAGGGCTTGCGGCCCGTGAGCAGGGCACACCGCTCCAGTACGGCACCTCCTAGATAGAGGTGGTCTCTTTGGATCTCTTCAAGTCATTTTGAAATTCGCAGTATATTGCAGGTCAATGTGATGTGATGGATGTGATGTGATGTGATGGATGGATGGATGGATGTGCTGTGAAAATACTGATTGTTTTGCTTGATACTTTGCGACTTCTCGGTTGGATTTGCTTTGTTTGTCTCTGCTGATTGGTTGTGAATGGGAAAGGGGTCAACCTCCAGTAGTGACAGTTGGATCATATTGCTTCATGGACGACAGACAAGAGACTACTTACTACTGTATGAGACTGGAACTTTGGATCCTCCCAATTGTTTGGCTCACTCGCCACTCCACACTCACGTATGATTTCGCCATTTCCAGACTTGCAACGTGAGCGAATAGATCATTCAGATATCGAGAGAGAGAGAGAGATTCGACAACTCTTGGCTTTTCACGTGAAGCCTTTGAAGCCAGCGATTGTCGATGATGAAGACGGCATTGGTCCAATGGACTGCGCTACTTGTGCTCCTGTCCTGTGCAGCTTCAGTCGCCCTTGGAGAAACGAATGACAAGGGTACGTAAACCTACCAATGTCGGTTGATTTGAGCAATTGTCCAATGTGCTTGTTGTCAGCTATCGCCAACTGTGTGTTTATGTATTTGCCGTTACCTCGAAGTAGTTTGCTTTGAGCTGCCGATCGTGATTGTCTCGCCGACCAACACGCGCCTGCCGAAGGACCCGTGTCTGCAAAAGCCTTCGCCTTCCTTGGACTGCATGAAGGAACCGGTGGAGACGATTATCGAAGTCGTGGACCACGCCGACGGCTCGCCCAACTGCTTTCTCGATCCGCGAACGCGTGCCCATTTGTCCAGCGTGCACTACCGCGGACAATCGAGTCTCCACTTCTCCAAGCATCAGATGGGCGTGACGCTGAGCGAACCAACCACGTTCCTCAAGTTCCCAGCCGACAAGCAATTTGTGTTGAACGGACCAATGATCGATAGCACTTTGCTGCGCAACCACCTCGCGCATTGGCTCTTCCGTCAGACCTCGCGGTACTCGCCACGCACGCGCCACGTGGTGCTCTTTGTGCGCGATCGGGAGGACCCGACGGATTTCACACCGGAGTACAAGGGCATCTACCTGGCGCTCGAGAAGATCTCGTACGGACCGAACCGCGTGGGCCTCGCGCCGCTGGACAATACCTGTCATGGCTCAGAGCTGAGTGGCGGCTGGGCGTGGCAGATCAACCCGTTGAACTACGGTGTGTACTCGCCGAACATTGTGCGCGACCAGTACGAGACAGCGTTTGGCTCGGGCGAGCGTCCCGTGCTCATGCACCCTCCGCCAAGCGTCTTGACGCAGAGCATGCGCGACTACTTTGTTGACCCGCAGACCAGTCCACTGTCGCAATTGTACAGGTACCTGTACGAGAACATGACTGCACCAGAGGAACTGGAGACCCACGCGGACATTGGCTCGTTCGTGGACTACTTCCTGCACACGGAGCTCTCGCAGAACACGGACGCGTACCGCCGCAGCACCTACTTCTTCAAGGATCGCGACCAGCCGATCAACGCTGGACCTGTGTGGGACTTCAACTTGGCGTACGGCACCGGCGCGAACCAGAAGGACTGGCTGTACAAACCCTTCTCGTTGTGGAAGCGAATGGTGTGCAACTACAAGTTTGCGACGCTCGTGCAGAAGCGCTGGCGTGAGCTGCGCGCGCAACTGTGGAGCGACCTGGCGATCCACACGTTCATCCACGAGAGCGCCGCGCCGATCCACCGGCAGCTGGAGAAGTGCGCAAACTGGACGAGTGACAGTCTCTATTGCGCGAATGTCCAAGTCGGTGGGACGTATCACGAAAATGTCCACGCGTTGGCGACAACTGTCGCAAATCGTGCGAAATGGATGGACGAGAACGTCCACCAGTTCTACATGAAGCTGAACGAGAGCGTGTGTGTACCTGTGGGGACACTGCCGTCCTTCAATTGCGCAGCAAATGGGAGCGACGACGGGTGTTTGCAGGATCCAAAGGCGTATCTGAACGCTGTTGAGTTCCCCGAAGTGCGCATGCCCTCACCGTCGACGCTATGCGCCAAGTTCACTGGTGGTGGTAGTTCTGGCAACGGAACGCTTGAACCACCGCCGATCGACCCGTGTTGGCTCTCTGCGGGCGTGAGCGCCGCTCAGAGTTCGTTGACGTCGTTCTGTTCGGGCTATGGCTTTTGCGACCCTGGACCAGGAGCGACGTGCAAGTGCGTCCCGGGACACCGACCACCAGCGTGCGCTGATGCGAACGCCGATAATTCGGCGCAAATGGTCGAGTTGAAGGCGTTCGCCAGTCCGTCCGAGCCACAACTGCCACCGCCTTCGTCGATTCTGTTCTCCGAGTACTTTATGTGGGGCTACATTGTCGTGCTGACGTGCGCAGTGTGCGGAGCGATGGCGCTTTACTATCGCAAGATGAACCGGATCAGCGATGCAGCGAGTAGTGTCAAGTTTGCGGACGCCCGCAACGTTCCGGCGCACTATGGCACCTGAGAGCAGCACGTAGGAGAAAGCATCCGAGGTAATTGGTACACGGGAGTTGTTGATGGGAAACCTATTGTATACGAATTCATAATGTCAGTTGATTGAGTTTGGGTGAATGGTGTGTGTGTGTGTGTGTGTGTGTGTGTGTGTGTGTGTGTGTGTGTGAAGCTCTTCGCATCGAAAATGTAAGCCGGAATTCTCTTTTCACACGCACACTCACCTCTAGGAAACACGGCGACCTCATGCTACTGGAGGACGAGAAGAGCGACTACGAAGCCACGCGAACTGGAAAGTGAAGTCAGCTCCGTAGTGGCGCACGAGAGTCTCCAAACAGAGCACCATCCAGAACACGAGCTTCGACTGCACGTGCTGCCACTGGGTCTCGAGCACGAACGCCAGTTGATGTACTCCTGAGATCCGCAATTTGCGCTGCAGCAGCACACTCACAGCCACCAACGTCATAGCTTCCAGAGCCGCGTAGATCAGCAAGCTCGGGATGGTCCCCATCAAGTTGCCAGCACTCACGCCTTCGAAGACAGTGTAAAATGCTCGGTTGGGGAGATTGAAAGTGACGGCCAAGTAGGTGCCTGGATCATTCAAAAACACACACATTAGCAACTACCTATCCGCGATTGATTCCCACAAGCACGCAACAGGTAGGAGGAGGAGTACGTACTGTAGACCGTGGGGACCACCACTTCGGTGAACTCCACAAGCAGCAGGAACTCGGTCATGTGCAACACTTTGAGCACTTTCTGCACAAACTCGAGTCGCTTGGCAGTACTCACCGATAGCAGAAGCCTCTTGTCGTGCTCGGATAACTTCAGCTTCCATGTATTGCTGACAAAAATGCTGCTCGGGATTCTGTTGTTGCGTGGCACGCTCGCCCCTGGTGCTGGTTGAGACGACGGGGACACTCGCGCTGGGTTAGCGCCAATCTTGCGTGTGAGCTTTTGCTGGTGGTCGTGCTGGATATTCAGAACTCGGTCAAGTTTCGTCTCTTTGAGCGGAGTGAGTTGGGGGGTCCTGCTATTCGTTGTTGGCGCGCTTCCACCGATGGCTTCTTCATGCCCGTTCCCAGTGGTTGAGCTGTGCTGCTGGATGTCAGTCACGAGTGAGCGCCTCCACCAAATTCCTTGCAAACGTTGCGGGTGCGAGCGAATACGAATCGTTGATGGATGCCGTTGTAGTGCTTGGTCACTTTGCAGCAGGAATATGGCTGCATCCAAAATGTGTAGCGTATTTCGGATCTCATTTGGAGAGGTGGTTGTAGCGGTCTCGTCAACAACTGCTTTGGTCTCACGTATGCAAGTTTGCCTCATTGACTGCACTGCTTCTAAAATACATCCGTCGACCGAGTTCAAAGCTTGACCGATATCATACAGAGAGATGCACGCAATGGCAACGTCGACTGCAATGACCAACGCGGTCGTGTTGTAGGAAGTCGATCCCTGCAGAGAGCACGCAACAAAGAGTGCATGGAAGACCTCGACATTGAAGATCACGATCTCGGACTTGGCGTCTTCTTGGTGTCGAACGATGCGATCGACCCAGTTTCGTGCCGCAAGCTTCATCACGGGCAGTCCGAGCGCGAACGCTGTCTGCGACAACCCCGACAGCCTCGTGAACGCGAACGTGTACCCTGTGTAGATGTACGAGAAGCTGAGCTGGAGACCCAGTAAATGGCAGGACCGTTTCAACTCTGTCCGTAGTGACGGTGTTTCTCGAAGAGACTTGTACCACAAGAGCGTGAGCGCCGTGCCCATGATCACACACGCGCACGGAGCAGTCGCTGTGATCGCAAAGGGCACGGGGAACCCAATCGAGCGCGCCAAGCCAAACGTGAACCCAATCGAGCCCAGCGCGTTCGTGAGCGAGATGCCCAGGATCTGAAGCGAAGTGATCGGAAGCTGCACGATGAGTTGGCGACAGTGCTCCACGAGGCAGTACGTCAAGATCCAGGCAGCGAGGACCGCGCGCACCCAGAAGTATTGGCTGTGGTCGAGTCCCTTCTCTGGCGGTTCCAGCGGAAGTAGGTCTAG
Source organism: Globisporangium viniferum (assembly GCA_023333705.1). Taxonomy (NCBI): domain Eukaryota; phylum Oomycota; class Peronosporomycetes; order Pythiales; family Pythiaceae; genus Globisporangium; species Globisporangium viniferum. Next base: position 1,668 of record JAASFI010001163.1, on the reverse strand, counting down.
CGCAAGCGCCACGACAAGACATGGGAGCGGAGCCAGAAACATGCAGACCGCCGCATGCGTGATGCTGGTCCTCTCAGCGTAGTCCTTGAAGCAGCACAAGCGCTCGACAGAGTACTTGCCGTGCAACTCGATCTGTAGCGCCTCCCAGTAGTGAATGACGCGATGCCAGCAACTCTGGAGCATTCTCGGTGGTTTGCTTGATACTGAATGTTGTGCCTCGAGTGCGCTTGACTCCATCCCACGCGGTGCTGCGGCGTTGGTTATCTCTCGCGCGTGAAAAACTTTTTTAAGCGGACATTAAGCGGGAGATTGAGATTGTGTTAGCTCAAAGTAAGTCATCACAGACAAAGCAAAACATAGATAAAATAAACACACTTGAATCAGTCATTTTTTCACCGTCAGCAGATAGATATTCCTGGACTGACCTGAGCTAAGTGAGCATCGACAAACTGCTCAACAGATAGATCATTTTCAACAGCTGACATTGGACGATGTCACATTGTGCCAGAAAAGAGATTTGTGACGCAATTGAGTGGACATTGTTTACCTTGTGCATCTTGCATTTGTTCTTGTCCACATTCGCATGCGATCTTCCTTGTCCTCAGTGCCACGGCACAACACCTAGCAAGTCATCAACGGAAGTGCTTTAGACGCATCAAGATGAGGTGGTTTATGGGCAAACCCTGTCTTCGCAGAACCAAGTTGAGACGAGGAGAGACAACATCAGATGCCAATGCGCGGACGATTCTTGTGCTTTCCAGATTGCCCTTGAAACTACGCAAGTCCTCAGCCGAGTACTTTCCGTGCAGCTCGATCTGCAGAACGTCGCAACACTGCACTAGGCTGGTTGTGTCAGCAAGGAGTCATGCAGCCACATCGGAAAACATTCTCGACTGGTTGCTTCACTCCGACCACTGCAGTATTTGGTCGAAACGTGGGAGGAAGCTGATGTTGACCACCTCGCCAAGTTGCGGACCTTCTTTGCTGCGCGTTGGCACTGGATCTGCTAGTTTTGTTACCGTAATGGTATGTTCACTGCTGAACAAATATCAGGAGGAGAGTGCGAGCGGGTCATTCGACAGTCGGCAGCAATAAACAAGCAGCAATATTTAGGTGGGATCTTACCTTCACCATCGACTTTGTTGACTCCAGTGGCGGTCGCAAGAGTTGCCTGCTCAGCTCGGCTTCGCGGAATCTGCTCTCATCTTTGAAATCACCTTGAACTGGCAGGACATCCACCATCCTGCAGATCACAACATTTTTTCATCGAGATTGGCATTTGTACCTGGTAATCTAGCAAACACTCGCATCCGAAAGTCTTCCGACTCCTTCATTTGTTTTTCACGCAACAGGACACCAGCATTCAAGTCCAGCGATCCATCAAGGCACGCCACTGACTACGTGGAATGTAATACTCCACTCACATAAAGAAATAAAAACGCAATTCCTGCCGCCGATCGCCCAACCACACGAGTTGGGGACACCGGAGCACGCGGCGAGGTACCTGCCAATCTGCTCGAACGTCGAACGCTGCGCCGCACTCGCACTCCAGCACTGCTCGATCAGCCTCTTGAGCTGCGGCGTGACCTTCGCGTCGCGCACCACGGGCCGTTGGCCGTCCTTGGCGGCGAGCACTGCAGCGTACGGTCCTTTGCCGACGAACTGGCG
>JAASFI010001162.1:0-11002 GCA_023333705.1 Globisporangium viniferum | reverse complement strand
ACTTGGCCGCGTACTCACCACCGATCATGCCGCCCGTGGAGCAGCTCCAATGTGCACTTTCTTGTCGGCAGGGACCGTCGTATCGAGAAACTGGTGCTGTCTGCTTGCCTGGTAGTCCACGCTGTAGTTGAAGAGCGCGTTGGCGGGAGTCGTGCGTCCCTGACCGGGTGAGTCCGGGCTCAGCACTGGTACTCCTTGTCTACGTCGCTGGCCACGCGCACCCAGGCCTCCTTCATAGAGCTGAAGCCGCGGAGGAACACGACGGCGTCCGTCTTTACCTACTCCGTGCCCTCGCGCTCCATGTAGCTCCATGTGCTTGTTTACCTCGACGTTCTTGCCGTCAAGGCCCTTGCAGTACACCACTCAGTGCGTTGTGAGCGCCATGGTGTGTCAAATTGAGCTGTTCGCACTTATTCGAGTTGTCACTCGAATAAGTGCGACTTCAACATGGTACACAAAGCGAAGGTCGCTGTCATTCATTTGCGTATCCCTCAGCAAAGTGCCATATCACTAACATTGTTGGGTGGTCCACATTCTGTTTTTTTATCGGCACGTCATGTGCTAACTTTGTGCGTTCCCCTGTTCAACTCGGTAACCGAGATAAGGAGCCAGCTTCTTGTATCACTCGACAGTCAGTCAGTCAGACACACCAACGTTGTGAGAACGATGATGGCCGCATCCAATGGCGCGGAGGATGCGAACTCGCGCCTGGGCGTGCACGTGGAGCACCTGAGCGGCGACGCGCCGCCGAACCCGTTCCTCTTCCCGCGCAGTTTGCTGCACTTCCAGCGCCAGGGCAGCGGCTTCTACCCCTTCCTGCCAGCGTACCCGCCCGCGTTCCTCGAGTCCCAGCAGCCCAACCCGATCCTCGAATCCTGCGCAGGCAAATTCTTCCTCTCGGCTGCCATGGGTGCGTCATACATGGGCACGTTCGCTGTATCACTATAGATTTGCTAACTGGTGCTATGTGCGTATGTGGACATGCTATAGGCTATGGTATGGGCAACTTGTTCGGACTCGTGCTCGGAAGCTACGAAGGCATCACGCCGCCCGTGCCGCTCCCCGGCCAGCGCGAGCTCCCGAAAGTGCCATGGAAAGAATCGGTACGTTGCTTTGATTGCGTTGATACTGTGTCCGCCGTGTTGGGAGCAAATCAGTGGTATACGCTGCGGGATTCTAATTGCTGCTCTCTGTGGTGTGTATTCGCTGTATGTAGATGGTCGGCGCGTGGCGTGTCACCGGTGGCAAGATGCGGTATTGGGGCAATAACTTTCTCGTCATCTCGTGTACGTAGCTGCTCAGTTGTATGACAACGATATGTATGGTTTCTTAGGTGGTGATCTCATTTATTGTGGTATGTGTGTTAATGCTGTGTTGTATCCTGAACAGCCATGTTTGCGGGCTTGGAGTGTGCGACTGAGAAAGCGCGCGGCCGACATGACGTGGGCAATGAGCTCGTTGCGGGTTGCGCTACGGGCGCGGCGTTAGCTGCCGGTCAGGGCATCCAGGTACTTCATTCTATGCTTCTTTGTATGGGTGATAAGCAGAGAATTGACGGGTATCTCTGTATGCAAATTCATGTTGGCCACTCAGGCGCAATGTCTCGGCTGCGCAGGCTTTGCCGCTTTCTCGTACGCGATCCACAAGTTCACGGACGGCAAATTCTAACCGACTCCCCATAGAAATCAACCCGATGTGCCCATGACTCCATACACCGCATGTGTGTGCCCTAATATGTAATTTTCTCCCACAAGAGTTCTTGGTAGCTGTTTGTGATTTGCTTGAGCTGTGTTTGATTTTGTATTAGGTACTGTATTGTGTTTGACTATGAATGCATGTTGACTGGTAGCCTAGGTGGCCATGGCGCCGCCGTCGACCAGCAGGTTCGTGCCGTGGATGTACCGCGCGTCGTCCGAGACCAGGAAGAGCACGGCGTTCGCGACGTCCATGGCTTTTCCAGGCGCCTCGGCAGGGATGCGGTTCGTCGATGCCGGCGCGAGGCAGTCGTCGCGGTTGATCGAGTCGTCGATGAAGCCTGGAGCGACTGCATTGCAGACGATGCCACTCGCGGCGTACTCGGCCGCGACCTGGCGCGTGAGCTGCACGATCGCCGATTTGCCCACGCCGAACGTGAAGTGGCCCTTGCGCGCGACCATGCCGTACATGGACGAGATGTTGGCGATGCGGCCGCGGATCGCGCTGTTGTCCTGCGTGAGCATCTGCGTGATTGCGCGCTTGCAGCTGAGGAACACGGCCTTCGCAGAGACGTTCATGGCGTCGTCCCACTCCTTGTCGGTAATCTCATGCAGCGGCTTACTCTTGCTCGCTGAGCCGCTGGGCGACGCCACGCAGTTGACAACAAAGTCAATGCGCTTGTTCTCCTTCACGATCTCCGCGTAGGCGCTGTCGATAAACGCGTAGTCGTGCAGATCACCCTGCTGTAGCTTTGCCGGCGCAGCGCCATCAAGCGCCGCGATCTGGTCCACAACGCTCTTTTCGTTCGCAGTTGTCTTTGAGTCGAGCACCACGAGCTTCGCGCCTTCCTTTGCGAGTCGCACAGCGATCAACTGGCCCAATCCCGTGTTGCCACCGACAACGACACCAATGCGGTCTTTCAGACGCTCGCCCGCCACAGCACCAGTCTGCACATAACGACACAAACAAGCAAAGCAAGATCAGCAATCACCAGATACACACAGCTCTATGCGCACAGCACGACACCAAGTAAACATGCAAATACACAAGTGCATATGCTACTAATACGCACCACGGAGGCGACGGCCTGCGCAGCCCTGGCGGCGTTCTGCTCGTCGTTGAGCTTGAGTGCCTTGGCGATCTCCTGCGGCGTGAGCCCCTTCTTCTCGAGAAAGAGTAGGCGTTCGGACAGCGGCGAGTCCTGCACCTTCGGGTGCTGCAGGAAGCGCACGCCCTGCGTCACGAGCTCGTCGCGGATCGCCATGATGTGTGTGTGTGTAGAGAGAGAGAGAGAGGGGTGCTGGGGGCAGATGAAGAGCGAGCTTGATGCGCGCGCCTTGGTGTGGATTGCAGTGTGTGCCAACGTGTTGGGGGTTTGTTGATTTTGGCCCTCTCTTGTTGACGTGAATGTTTCTTCAGCCTTGCTGTGATTCGCTGAAAATAGATGATTGTAGTAGGTTTCATTGGCCGTAAAATGAACTTCAAGAACCTATTTTAAGCCAGTGGTTTCGGACAATAAAAATTATTTTAGCCAATTGTATGGCACGTGATTTTCAGCGAATGAAATACAGAGAAGGGTGGATTTTTAACCAGTTAGATTCAAATGGAGGTTGTGACCAGTCAAAATGGCGCTTTTGTATTGGCATGCAGCATTTCATTCCATTGCCGCCATTGCCAAGAGCTCTTCGCTGCATTCGCCCGTCGTAAGCGCGCCATTAGTGACCAGCAATTTCTGCTTCAGCTACAGCTACAGCTACGAACCAGATAACCTACTACAATGCGCGTGCTGATTGGAGACGAGACCGGCCTGCTTAAGTCTGTGGAGCTGGAGACGAATGAGCAGCGCGTGATCTCGAGCCACAAGACGCCTCAGGCGCGCCAGCACGGCGTGCAGAGCATGTGCTGGTACGAGGACGAGAACCAGCTCGCCGGCTGCAAAGAGAACGTCGTGGTCGCGCGCGGTAACGGCATCGTCGAGAGCTACTCGAGCAGCCACGGCAAGAGCGCCGCGACGGCGTTCCGTGAAGCGAACTGGTCGTTCAATGCGCCAGCTGGCAAGACCGTTGGCATCGGCATGATCCAGAAATTCGGCTCGGTCGTGCGCTGCACGGACGCCGGCGACGTGTTTGTCAAGAACACACTCAGCGACTCGGCCAAGCCAGCGACGTTCAGCGTGGGCCCAGACATCTGGCGCATGCGCATCGAGCCGAAAGAGCAGACCCACATTGCGGTTGGCGGCAAGGAGCGCGACCTGAGCATCTGGTCGCTCGAGAAGCAGGAGGCGGTGTTCAAGGCCAAGAACGTTACGCACGACAACCTGGACATGCGCGTGCCCGTGTGGGTCAAGGACATCCAGTTTTTGTCGCAGGGCAGCAGCAACGGCCACCGCGTGATCGTCGGCACGGGCTACCAGCACATCCGCATCTACGACACCAACACGAAGCGTCGTCCCGTGCAGGAGCTCAAGTTTGGCGAGTACCCGGTGAACGCGCTCTGCGTGTCCCCGGACGAGATGCGCGTGTACGTCGCTGACACGGCCGGTAACCTGGACATCTTGGACCTGCGAACGCTCAAGCACCTCGGCCGCTGCACGGGTCCCGTGGGGGCGATCCGCGGCATCGCGTGCCACCCGACGCTGCCGTACATCGCGGCGGTCGGCCTGGACCGCATGGTGCACGTGTTCAACGTGAACACGCGCAAGTACCAGCACATGGTGTACGTCAAGCAGCGGGTAAACACGGTCCTGTTCTGCGACGACGGCGTCAAGGACATGCCCAAACCCGCGGCCGAACCGTCCTCGAAGAAGCGCAAGACCAACGACGACGATGAGGACTTTGGCGCTGACGACGAGGAAGATGACGATGAAGAGGCGTACGAAGGTCTTGAACTCAGCGATAACGAGTACGATAACGACGAAGAAGAGGATGAGGATGACGACGACGATGATGAGGATGATGACGGCCATGAGGACAGCGAGTAGACTGATTAATGTGCTGGATAGTGCTGTTCTGCTGCCGCTGATAGATTTATTATGGAATGGATGATGAAATAGACTGAAACTAGACTTGCGTTGTTGGGCTCCACTCCACATTGATTGCCTCTCTGTTTGCTCAAGTATCGTTATTGGTTATTAAGATGAAGCCCACAGAGAACTCACTATAGCAAAGCTCCATTATACCCACTTATGTATGCATCGAATCTGCTCTTGAACAATCGCACGGGCACCTTGCTGTGGCCCTTCATGCTGTTGGCAATACCGTCTCTCTTCTGTCTGTCTGTCTGTCACTCGCTCTCGCTCTCTCTATGATACGATGCGCTTGTGCAGTGCCTTGCCGCGGTGGTTGAACACGTGGAACTCTGGCACCGAAATGACGTTTGGCAGCGATCTGTGGTAGCGTAGAGCACAATACGTACATCACACACAGCAAAGGCGTTAGAATCCTATACATGCACGGGTCTGGTACAGCGTCAATGTGAAGCGCACCTGGAATGCAGCGCCTTGTTGGATCGGATCGGCAGCACCTCGCCAGCCGTGATCAGCACGCCCACGAGACTGACGACAAACGACAACACAAGCTCCACCATCACCTGCAATAAACACAAAAACGGTCACCGATTGGTTAGCGCAAAGCCAACAGACAGTTTGTTTATAATGAAAGCCGAACGCACCTCAAACGGAGGCATCTTGGCGTCCGTAACTTCGGTCAGCTTCACATATTCAGCGTCTGCAAACAACAGCAGCAACAACACACATAGAGAAAGAGCAGCCACGTAAGCGTCAGCATAACGACCAGAAGCGCATCCACATGTATTACGGCACGCATAGACAGACGCACACTGAACGGAGTAGTAGCCGGCGTGCAGCAGCAGCAGCGAGCCCACGGCGATGAGCAGTTTTCCCAGCAGCGCCATCTTCCTCTTTTCTTTTGTATCGGCTTTTTCCTTTCAAAATGTATTTGTGATCAAAAATCAAAAGAGGGGAAATGTTTTCCGAGTCCTTGGCCGCGGGTCGCAGGTTTGAGAACGTGACTAAAATGGGTCTAGCAAGACCCGGGAATAAATCCTTTGATATTAGATATTTGGACCATATCAAATACAAGAGAGATATGCTCATTTCCATGCTGCGACCACACGAAGAAGCAATAGACACGAAAGAAGCCAAATCAAACAAACGCAAGGAAGAGCAACGAAGAGATCAATCGAGAGCGCGCGATAAGATGATGTTCTGGAAGAGCAGCACCAGCACCAGCAGCTCTGCGTTGACTGTAACGTCGTCCTCTAAGGCCAGCGCAAACGCAGTGCCCTCAGCGGCAGCCTCGGTCTCACCTGCGATCCCCGCGTATGTGCTCTCGGAGCAGCGCCGCAACGAGCTCCTGCTGGCGGCGCGCGCGAACCGCGTGTCCTGGATTGACGGCGTGGACGAGACGAGCTCTTCTGTCGCTGCAGATAATACGCTGGGCAACTCGCTGTACGTGGGCAAAGCCAGGACGCTAGGGAAACACGCCGGCACGAGCATCCCGCCGCACTGCCAGCAGGCGCTCGAAGCGATCGCGACAGACCTGCACGACTTCTTTGGTTCGCTCGAGACGCTCAAGAGCAAGATCATCCCGAACAGCATTATGGACGATGACGCCACGGTTCGTGCACAGCAAACCAAGGTTAAGAGCCAAGGTGCAGATGGGAAGCAGGTCCAGTACCGCACGGTCTTCCAGGATCTGTACGAGAACGCGACGCTCCTGGACAAGTGGCAGCGCACGCAGGGCCACGAGATCTCGTCGCCCGTGCGTAGGAAGCGGATGACGGGCGACGACAAGGAGATGGTGTTTCTACTGGCATTCAAGGAGCTCATCGCGGTGCTGAAGAACCCGAAGGCCGCGGAACTCGTGTATCAGATCCAGTCGTTCGTCAAGAAGTTCGACACGTGGGACCTGAAGCTCATGCTGCGCCAGCGAGCGACAAGCGAGAGACCGGGGGGCCTCATCCAGACGTTCGTCGACAAGCTCGTGCAGCAGCTGCGCCACAATGACAAGTTGCTGGACCTCATCATGGACAACCAGCAGCACCAGCAAGAGGCTGACAACAACAGCAACGACAGTGACCAGATGCTGAACATGGTGACCGAGTTTCTCTGCGGCAACGACGAGTGGAGCGAAGATCTGCTGCGTGAAGTGCTCGAAGCCTTTTTGATGGAGAAAGTGTACGTGAAGGCGCTGACGCCGTCCCCCAAGGCCGAGCAGGAGGACCGCGTGCTCTTCAATCGGCTGCAGTCGCTCGCGTTCGTGGAGTTCCAGCACTTGGACCTGCCGACGCCCAACACGGAGGAGCTCAAGCAGGCGTGGCACCACCTCGTGCTCCAGTTGAAGCAGATGCCGTTGTACATGTCGCCGCGGCGCAAGATGGACTGCGTGCTGCGAGTGTGTCAAGAGCTGACAAAGCTGCTCGCGAGCCAGAAAGCGGACGGTCGGTTCCCGTCGGCGGACGAGTTCCTTCCAGGACTGATCTACCTGCTGCTCAAGGCGAACCCGAGGGAACTGAAGCGCAACTTGAACTTCATTCTCGAGTACCGCAATCCGGGCAAACTGGTGTCAGAGCCCGGGTATTTCTTCACGCACCTGGTCTCGAGTGTGGCCTTTTTGGAGCAAGTGAACGGCTCGCTGCTGACTATCTCCCCCGAGGAGTTTGAAGACGGATTGCGGAGATGCAAGCAGCAGATTCTGGTGGACGTGGAGACGAATGTAACCACGACCACGGATAGCACGGATGACAACAACAGCAACAGCAGCAGCAGTCTAAAGGACAAAGCCCGATCTCGAAACAAGAAGGACCGGTCGCTCCCCACTGTCCTCGAAGTGCGTGCGAAGCGTCTGGCGATGATGGCGAGCTTGAGGTAAAAAAGGCTTGTTCGTGTGCGTGATTTGGTGTCTGGCGTTGCAGCATCGTGCGAGCTTCGGATACCAATGGTTCGGCAGTAGAGAGGCAGAAATCGACAGTGTTGGGTTGAGAAAGGCATGACTCGTCTCGCTGTCACCAGGCTCAAGATGAGAAGCGATGGTGAGCTGCAGCATCGACAGTGCACCATTTTTCTTATTCAAGAAAAGCCGGCCACCGGACGCATCGTGACGTGGGCAACTCTATTTTTCTTATTTGCCATTGGCGTTGAAGCTGACGATGGGAGGGAGTTCGACGTGCTGAAGATTTGCAAGTTCATTCATTTCGAGATTCGCACACCAACGAAGAAGCCACTCTCGCACATGATACGGTTCCCCAAGTACAAGACCCAGGCAGCTCAAGGACGTGGCGAGTCCACTGCAAAGCCCAAGCAACAGCAGCAACTGAGCTACCTCCGACGCGTGCGCAGCCAATTCACCAGTTTTCGAGTGCCGTACCAGTCGAAGACCAGCAGCAAGAACACGAAGAGGAAGAGTGCGCATGGCGAGGACGACGCTACAGCCGCCGCCGCCAACTGCAAGCAAGATGAGCTGAGACCCGCTGATCAAGACCTCGTGTACCATCTCGGAAACTCGGACTCGGAGTACTATACAGTGTCCCAGTATCTCCATCGTCAGCCTTCCCACGACAATCCTGATGGTGACCAATGTGCAGCTGACAACTCGTCATCAAAGAAGCAGACGCCGCGCTACCACCTGTTCTCGTGGGGCGAAGCGAAAACGCGCATCCAGCAGACGACCTCGATGATCCGCGACGTGTGTGTGACAACGAGCAGCGCACTGCTCTCAACTGCGTGGCGCGTGTACCCTCGCAACAACGAGGACGTCTCGTCACCAGCATTTTCGCCATCGTCTTCTTCGTCCTCTGGAGCTGACACGCCTCCACCCAAGCGCCGCATGAAGGAGAAAGAGCAGTACGAGCAGTGGCTCATGATGACTGCTGGACGCGAGAGCGAGATCAGCATCTGCATGTCGTACTACAGCTCGCGGTCGCTCTCGGACACGGCAACCGACAATGAGGACCACCAACGGCAGGTGAACAAGATGAGGAGCAGCAGTAGAGGTAGCAGAAGCAGTTTTTCCAGTGGCAGTACCCCAAGAGCGAGCGAGAACAACCCATTTCGAAGCCGCGGCTCATCTACCGACAGCTACAAAACCATCTACAACGAGCGGCTCTCCAGCGGCCGCAATGAAGACACAAGACGCAGCCACGACGAAGAGGAGCGCGAAGACTTTGATGATGAGATCATTCGCGACTCGCTCTTCCTGCTCAACGGCAAGCCGTACACGGTGAAGAACGAGTGGATCTAACTGCCGGTAGGTATCTCAATTCCAGGACGGCAGCGTATCATTGGAAGCAGTCAAGAGCTTCTGGTGATAGCCGTCGCACGACAGCCATTCATTTATTCACCTGACAGTAACTGAAGCGGCACCATTTTGAATGGTACTATTTGTTTGTTTGAGACTCGACCCACAAGACTAGTTTCCACTCACCATGTTCGTGTGGTCTTGTTTATTTTTTGCAGTCAACATGAAATGCAACACAGGGCCGACTTTTCTCCATGTTCGCCATGAATTTTTGACAGCATTCGAAAGTACGTTGGATGACGAAAAAATAATTAATGTAACCCTGTGAGACAGAAAAACACCTCCCATGTCTCATCCGATTGGTTGTAAATAAATTTAAGGCTTTGATTGGTTATAAATGCGTTTGGCTGAGAAACATACTTCAACCACCATGCAGAATCAGTCACACACTCAAGAAAGCAGCCACAGCATTACAGCCAAGAAACGGAGATGAATGTGCTCGCGCTGCTGCATCCGTCGGCGCACCGCAGCGTCTTCTCGCTCCCCACGCCGCGCATCACCGGCCCTCTGCGCTCCACCAGCTCCACCAGCAGTACCAGCAGTACCAGCAGCGACAGCAGGAGCTTCGATACAAGCGCCTTATCAACAGCAGCAGGACCGACGCGGCGGCTGCGGCGCCGCCCCCACTCCAAGAACTGCAAGAGTCTGCGCAGACACCGCGACCAGCTTCTCAAGGCACAGCATCTCGAGATAACACATTCGGGCGACCACCAAGAAGTGGCTCTCGAGACGGACGTGGAGCGCGTGCGGCGCCAGATCGCGGCGCTCGACCGGCGGCTCTCGCTGCTGGACTCGGCGGCGCTCGTGTCGCGCCAGAACGCGCAGAGTGCGGCGCTGCAGATGATGGAGACGTACCATCAGCTCACGTGCCGTGGGTACACCGCGCACAACGAAGCCGCGACTCGGTTCATATACTCGCTGTTCCTCGAAGACGTGCGCTGTCCAGACTTCACGGGGCTCCATGTGATGCTGCAGCAGTGGGAGCAGCTCTCGGTCTACCACACGAGCCTCAAAGTCGACACCAAGGGACTCAACTTGCTGCCTACAGAGACTATTATTCAGGGACAGCCCGGTGGTGGCCGCTACAACGACGACGTGTACGTGATCAAGAGCTTCGGCACGACCACATGCTGCATCTCGCGCAAGACCATCGAGCGCATCTTCCCACACATGCTCCACGACGAGCCTCTCGTTCAGTGGCTCATCGGCAAGCAGTACGCGTTCTCGTATACGATGCACATGCACGTGAACTGCGAGGGCAAGATCTTCCAGTTCGAGTCGAAAGTGGACCTCACGTCCGCGCTGCTAGATCTGCTGCACGACCCGCTCGTGGCGCTCAAGATGGTCGAGGCGTCCACAATGACGCGCGGCGGCAACCTCCAGCTCCAGGACAACAACGATGTGCGCGAGGCGCAGAACACGATCGAAAACGGATTCTTATAAGCGGAGGGAGGTGTGGGTTTACACAACAGGATCCTTGAGAGCTTTGTGACTACTCAGGTGAGGAAGATGTCGAATGGAGACAGAGTTGGAGACACACAACCGGGGTAAAGCGCTTAAGGGCATTCATTGTAAGTGGGGAACCAAATGGATCATCTGGTTATTTGTATGCATGACATTGTTTGGACTTGCGATGCCCTTTGGTTGACACAACTTACCGGATAGGGATCATGACTTCCCGTTGATCGGGTTTCAAATCATCACTATGCTGTTGTTTGTCCACTTCATCTCGTGGTCTATATTGCTGACCTCGATGGCTGTGTCGCGTGCAGGCGTGTTTACATGGTCACTGCGAGAGCAATGAGAGCGAGCAATGTGCTCTTGACCACAAGCACCCCAGTCGGAAGAAACGACGAGGACGTACTGCTACTCTTACCTGCGCCTTTCGGAGAGCTACCTGAGGCTTTGCTGCCCCCGACCTTCACGGGAACTTCCACAACTTTACAACGCGGAACGTCAGTAGAAGCGGCGTCGGCGGCGACCTTCTCTTT
>JAASFI010001161.1:0-11007 GCA_023333705.1 Globisporangium viniferum | reverse complement strand
GCTGCTCAACAAATGGATAGCACTGCCAGAACGCGTTTTCTAATAGCTTCATCCTGGCCAATTTTCAGCCTCAAACGGCAAGTATTGATAAAAATTTCACAAAAAAGTGTGTGTCCCCATAGCATTGGCCAGCACTGTAGAACGTTCGAATCAAGGAGGAGTGACCTGAAGATGGGTTGAGGGCCGTACATACTCTTTCATGCGATAAAGGTGGTGTCGCCCATCTCTCAAGGCTCGTCTTCTACCGATTGTCTCCTGAAAACTACGGATCAGTGGTGCGTACGCCCTCGTGACGTCAGAGCTTGTGTCCAATCCAACCTGCTGACATGGTCATCGTGCCATCCAGATGCGCGTTTCGCGAGCCTGTATGGCGGGGCGGCAGAGTCTGCGTCAGCGTCAACACCAGCGTCAACACCAGCGCCTTCACCAGCGCCATCATCCACACCTGGTGGGGCCACCGCAAAAGGCAGCGGCAGCGCGCAGAGCAAAGCAGACTCGTCGAGAGGGTCGTCGAACGACGAGGGTTCGTCTTCACGAGGAGATGCCACTTCGTCACGCCCGCCGTCCGAAGATTCGCGCGGCTCAAACTCTACTTCCGTCCCGGAGAACGGGGTTGTCGACGGAGGCATCGGTAGCGGACCGTCCGCGGACTCTCGGCCGCGCAGTCGGACAAGCACGCCAGACTCAGGCAGCCAGGCAGCGACGAAAACGATCGTTGGCTCCGCCACGTCGTCCGCCAACTCACTCGTCATCATCATTGCCATTGTCGGCACCTGCTTCGCGCTACTCTTGGGGGCTATCGGTTATCGTGTCGTCGTTGCATCCAAGAGGAAAGCCGGCCAAGACAAGTCAACCGCCGACGCGTACAGCAATCTTGCTACACCGCAACCTTCAACAGATACCGACTACTCGACGCGCGAGCCGAAGCAAATATCGTCGCAAGAGTATCTGGCGAACGATGTTCGCAATGACAAGGCACTTCTTCTGTACCGTATCGACCAGCGATATACAACTCGGAGCTGTCGATGCCCGGGGCGATTTCGGTATCATCTACCGTGGCGTGTTCGATGGACGGAGTGTCGCCGTGAAACAAATGCTGCCGGATACCTGGCGGAGCGAGGCGACGATATCGACGTTCATGGACGAGATCCGCATGTGCGCACGGCTGGATCACCCTAAGATTGTGCGCTGCGTGGGCATCTCGTGGAGTAGCCTTCGCGATCTGTCCGTCGTCATCGAGTACATGTCCGGTGGTGATCTCCATGGACTGCTTCACAAGCAAACCGGAGTGCCATCCGGTCGCGAGTGGTCCGAGCCGTGGACGACTTCCAACATCAAGAGCAAGGCCTCGATCGCGTCGGACGTCGCGGAGGCCGTCGTGTACTTGCACTCGTTCAGCAGCCCGATCATCCACCGCGACCTCAAGGCCAAGAACGTGCTCTTGGACTCGACCGGGAATGCCAAGCTCAGCGACTTTGGCATCAGCCGCGAGATGTCTGTGGATGAAACGATGACGAGAGAGGTCGGGACAGCGGCGTGGATCGCACCAGAGGTGTTGCGTGGCGAGAGATACAGTGAGAAGGCTGACATCTACTCGCTGGGCATCTTGCTCGTTGAGATGGACCGCTGCCGCCGTCCGTATTCGACGGAACAAGCTATGGCGGTGGACGACGGCCACACGAGAAGTCATGAACCTGCACAACGTGATACGACCGACCGCGCTGTTCTCAACAATGCACAGTTGGCGCTGTTAGTCAGTACGGGCATGCTCCGTTCAACGACGTCTGCATCTTGTCCAGAGGCGGTGCGCAATCTGGTGAGTCGCTGCGTGGACTTTGACGCATCGCAGCGTCCGACTGCGATGGCCGTACACTACGAGCTTCGTCAACTCCGCGCCGCTGCGAATCATCAGTGAAACAAGCGGTAGTAATCGCCGACGTGGTCGACAAGAATACGGAGGGAAAAGAAGCCGTTGGGAAGTTCCCGGTAAACATTCGTATCCCAAATTTTGTAGTACCTGGCCACACGTGCGTTCACTCAGTGTTCAAATAATTATGTTGAAGAGCTGTCACAGTACTGTGGATCGCCTTGGACACCTGCACTCCCTTTGATCACAGCGAGTTTAGGCGTGTTGATCACCTTGAGCGGATCCTGTTGTGTTAGGTGTGCTGGAGTGCTGCTGAGCTCCTTTGAGTGAATGCAGCCCCACCAATACACACGGAGTAATCTTGTTGTCGACTTGCCGGCCTCGCTGAGGTGCCTGCTGACCGTCGTCTTGAGGTTCCAGACCCGTCAGCTAGTCACTATAGTAGTGGGAGGGCGAGATGGTAACGCGATGGCCAGTGGGCTGATGGCCACGTCTTGAAGCTCGCGCTTTGATAGACCCTGGTCCATCACAGTCAAGGTGCTGTGAGTTGTGGGCCAGTCGCTATAATACAGTCGTCTTCAATGAACAGGGTACGCCCACCCAGTGAAAATGTATTACATCTGATGGAACACGGCCGTCAAGGAGGACTCTCGTGCTCGTGTCTCCTACGTAACTCTAGGTCTTGCAGGCCATGATCGAGTCGCTCGTCTTCTCGCATACCGCGGCCATGTACGGTAGGAGCTGCTCGTCAGGCGACTCGAGCGCGATCGACTTGACCGCCGGCACCTTCGTCAGCAGCTCGCTCGCGTCACACTCTTTGCAGACGGCAAAATCCCCCGTGCGCGAATGGCCGGAATACACCGTGACGTCGCGCACAAAGCGGCCGATGCGCAGTGCCGACACGTCGCCGTCGATGATATCGAAGCCGCCGGTGACGCGGCAGTCCATCGTGGTGCTGCGGTCGGCCGAGCTCTCGATACACACAGCCGTGTCGAGTCGATTGGAGTTGATGCTGCGCGACACGATGGCCTCTGTGCCGTCGTCCAGCGACTTGCGGAAGTTCTCGCGGCACTGGTACGTCAATGTGGCCGTGGTGTTGTATTGCACCTCCTGCGGTCTCCCGTTGCAGAAGAGTGGGACGACGCGGCGGAAGGCCGCCCCCGCCGAGCCCGTCGCGCCGTAGCTCAGCGTCAGCGTGAGCTCGTTCTTGGCCAGCAGCGTGCCCTTGACATCGCCCGGGACGACGTGGAACTTGCCGTTCTCGGAGAAACCTTCCCACAGTACGCGCTGCTGTCGCTGCCGCTGCCTGTCCAGGATGTCAGCCTTGATCGCAGCGAGCCCAGGCGTGTCGAGCGCGACGTCCAGGCGGATCTGCTCCATGAAGTAGTCCACGTGGGCGTCGAACACGGCCGAAATGGAAAAGTCACTGTCGATCGACGTCGAGTTCAGAATCGTCACGACGCGGCCCGCACCGGCCGACGTCGCGGACGCAAAGTCCTCGAAGTGGTCGCAGACGCAGCCACTGCAGCGAGGGTAGAAGCGCGCGTCCTGCGCGATCGTACAGCCCTGCGGCGCCGCGAGCGAGCCACGATAGATGCCCTGACGAAGCAACTCGTCCTTGTTCAAAGTCTCCGTTGCGGGGAGCTGCTGCGTCGTGCCCCACACGACCGCCATGGCCTTGTTCGTGCTCACCATCATGCCGTAGCGGCGAATGTTCGACAAATCCACATCCGGGTACTGCTCTTCCAAGTGGTTGACGGAAACGACTCCGCCTTTTGGCGCCGCGATCACGGTCAGGAATGCGAACGAGCCGATGTTGGCCTGCAGTCGAGTCTGAATATCTTTGACTCGCAGGGTTCGCACCTCCGTCGTGCCCCCAAGGTCCTGTGTGCTCGCCTTCTCCAGCTCGCTGCGCACGCGCTGGCGGATCATGTAGGCCGGCACGACCTCGTCAATGTGGCGCGTGAACTGGCGCGCCGCCTGGCGGATCATTCGAGCGTTCTCCGAGGACTTGCGGCGCAAGTCTTCCTCCGTCATGTCGTCGCGGAATAGCAAACCCGAGCACAGCGTCGCGAGTTGCGACAGCTCATCCAGGACGGTGATCACCTGCATGCCGAAATATTGATACTTGACGGGGTCGGACTGGAACGACTCGAGCTGCGTGGGGATCTGTTCGTCTTCGATGTCCACGAGGTTCAAGAACGAGAGAAACAAGTCGTTGGCTCGCGCCTGCTGGCACGAAAGCTTGAGCGAACTCATGATTTCTGAATCGTCCGGCGAGCCGAGCACGCTCGTGTAGCTGAAACGCAGACTCGCGTACCGGGACGTGAGATCCTCGAACGTTCTCTGGAAGAAGATCTCCTTGATGTCGCTGATGAGATCTTCCAAGCCGACGGCAATGACTTCGGCTGACGCTGCGAGATCTTCAAGGATGGCGTTGGTCACAACGAGCTTGTCTTCGAGCGTCGCAACCTGGTCGCTCAGCACCGTCAACCGGCCGTCCACGTACTCGATTTTCTTGTCGAATTCGACGAGCTGTTCACTTAGCCGCGCGCCGTTTGCGATGACCCGGCTCGACACGATGTCCTGCGTCTGCCGCGCAGCATCCACAACCGAGCTCTTGATCACCTCGAACGAGCTCGTGACGAGCGCCGACATTTGTGCCGACGCACCGTAGAGAACTGCGTTGGTTTGCTCAAAGTTGTCCCTCAAGAGTGTCTTGGTGTTGGCTAACGCGTCCTGCACGGCGGCCGCTTGGCCATCGATCTTGCCGTCGATGCTGCCGATCTTGTCTTGGGTTTGCTGGAAGGCCTCGGACAGCGCCTGCTTGAGCTCCTTCGTTGTGAGTGCTGCGTCGTCCTTGACAATGTCAGCGACGCCGTCAATCACGCGGAACAAGTTCGCCTGCATCGAGTCGAGCTTGCCTTCTATCTGCGTGAAGCCCGCTTTGGCCTGCGCCGTGACGCCTTGCACCTTGTTGTCGATAGTCGTGAGTCGTCCCATGCGTTGGTCGTGCTGGCCGGCGAATTTCCCGGACATGGAGTTGATCTGGCCCATCTTCTGTTGGTGCAGCTCGTCAATCTTGCTGTCGACCTTGCCAATCTCGACCAGGCGCTCGTTGGCCGTCGTCTTGATATCACCTTCCAGACCCGTGAGCTTGTCCGAGAACTCGTTGTGGCGCGTGAGAATCGATGCGGTGAGCTGCGTGCTGGCGTCGGCGGCGGCGGAGTTGCCGCTGACAGCCAGGCGCCAGGCGTCGCTCTTGAGCAAGTCGGCGGCGGCGTCGTTGATATCACCCTTTGACTTGAGCAAGTCACTCATCTTGTTCTTGAAACCTGTCGAGCCGTCGACAAACGACGAGTTGTTCTCACTGACGCCTTTCTTGCCATCATTGAGCGCGTCTGTCACATCACTCCCAGCCTTTTTCAAGGTCGCAGCGTTGATCAGTACGTCGTACATGAGGCGAACGTCTACCGCGGGGTCGACGGCTCCGAACACGTCGCACATCTGCCGCATTTCCGCGAGCGACGCCATGCCGATGAGCACGATTCGCACGCATTCATGCAACGCAGCGAAGTCCTCGTCATTCTCGAACGACAGATCGAATGCTGCGAGCTCGGCCATGCGTTGCTGGAAGATGCCTTTGTACGTGCCGCATCCTTGCACTTGGCTCGTACTGACGGCGCTCCAGGCAGACGAGACCGTTGCAACCAAGTCTCGCAAGGTGCTGAGTCGGACGGCGCGATCCAGCACGACGGGCAGATTGCGCAAGTTAGCCACGACCGCCTCGACTTGCTTCTTGTTGTTGTCCAGCTGCGTCTTGAGTTTGGACTCTTCCGTCGTTTGCACCTTCAGCACGGCCGGGCTGAGCGAGCGAAAATTGAGACCTTGGAGAGTTTTGCCCAGTGACGCGAAATCCGTGACAGAGCCGCTGAGGGTACCGAGGAAGCCCGAGATTTTGTCGATATCGTTGCCGTAGTTGCTCGCCGTGGCCAAGAAACGGCGGCCGCGGCAGTCGCTGCTGGCGGCGGACGAGGCGTTGAAGGCTGCGGCGGCGTTGTCGACTGCGCAGTGCGCCACAGCACTTCCCGACGGGTGGGTCACGGTCGCGCCCACAGGGATCGTCGCCCACAGCGAGTCGGAGAAGTGCGCATCTACCAGCGCCGCCCAGCCCACGAGGCAGGTCGTCACTACCGAACGCGCGGACACCAGCATCGCGCTCGTACCGTAAAAGCGCGTGGTCAAAAGTGGGAATGCACGAGCCGAATACATACGCGCCGGCCGACCAGTTCCAAAAGTAGGTGAGACGGAGGTGTTGAGCCACTCAATCGATGTAACACGACAAAGAAAGGCCACCCCACCATCTGGTGGGGTGGCCTCTCTCTATCCCGCCATCGCACATTTTCCAAAAGTGGGTAGGTATGCAGGAAATATATTTGGGTAAATTACCCATTTTCGGATAGAAAACCGAATGATCGAATGTGCTGGCATAACGCAATCCTCGTCGTGGTCTCTCTAATTGCTCGTGGTGCTGGCGGGGCGGCACAGCAGCAGCAACTCTGGACTGGCCCGCGTGGACTCGGCGCATTCCACCTCGAGCATCTGCGGCGGTGCCTCCGGGATCCCGATGAACGCGGTCTTGAAATTGTAGGTCGTCGTGAGCTCGTCGAGCGTCTTCACCAAGCAGTTGCGGCACACGGCAAACGGCCCACGGAAGCCTTGGTCCGTGAACAGCGTGACACTCTCGATCTGCGTGCCAAAAGCCAGCCGCGTGGCCGCTTCGTCAACGGCGTCGACGGCACCGACCACTTTGCAGGTCTTGCAGGTCGCGCCCTGAGCGCAAACGGCTCGGTCGAGTCGCTTGGCCGGCAAACCCGATGTGGCGTACAGGTATCCTTGCTTGATGAGATCCGACGGAGCCGACTCGCGCGGCACTTGGCTGCAGGCGTAGCGCAGCTGGAGATCGGACTCGGGGATGGTTGTCAGCTTCACGTAGCCGTCGCAGAACAGCGGGAACGTGTGGCGAAACAGCTTGGTGCCGTGCGTGATCGAGAGCGTGAGCTCGTTCTCCGACAACAGCGTGCCTTTGATATCACTCGGGATGACGTCGAACCGCCCGATACTGGATGTACCATCCCAGAGCGTCATGAACGTAGCCTGCTTCGTGGACGGAGAGATGACCGGGGCCTGGAGCTGGGCAACCGCGACGCTGCCGGGCGTGAGCGAACCGACGTTGAGCATCACCACACTGAGCAAGTAGTCCACGTCGGAGCTGAACACTGTCTCGACCGCGAAATTAGCGTCGTAGGTCTTGTCGGCGAGATAGGTCACGGCACGGCCGGCCATCGGATCACTCACCGAGGCAAAATCCTCATAGTGCACGCACGAACAATTGGCACAGCTCGGATAGTAGTCGTTGCTCGACGGGGCGATGAAGCAGGACTGGGACGTCGACGTGATGTTGCCCCGGAACACTCCCTGACGAAGCAGCTCGGTCTGGTTGGCGCTGGCCATCTTGGCGGCAGAGATCCGCAGTGTTTGGCTCCACATCACTGCGAGCTTCTGGTTCTTGCTCACAATGATTCCTGAATGCCGCGGCTTGCCGTCGGCCGTGGCGCTGGGGCGATCCAAGTGGTCAATCTGAAGCTGCCCTTCCTTTCCAGCGTGGATGACCGTCACGTAGGCGAAATCGCTCAGTCCCTTTTGGAATTCCGCTCGCAAGCCCTCGGCCGTCTGAGCGCCTTCGACGTCCCACGCCAGCTCACTGACTTGCTCGATACGCTTCTGCACGCGGTTGGTGAGCACCAAAGCCGGGATCACTTCCTCGACTTGGTGGGCGAGCTTGGACGTCACCGCCAGGATCAAATCGGCCTGCTCCTTGGCCTTCTCTTCGAGGTCTTTCATCGTCGCGCTGAACTGGGCCTTCGCGCAGACGCCGTCAAAGAACGACAGATCGTTCAGCACGCCGATGACCGTCACGCCAAACTGCTCGTAGGTCGAGAGTTCGTAGCCGAAATTCTCGAGCTGGCGCGGCAGTTCTTCATCCGAGACGTCGACGATGCGCAGGAACCGAAGGAACAAGTCGTAGATCTGGAAGGACTCGCAACTCTCGGCGATCGTCTTGACGGGGAGATCCGATTCCAAGTAGTCGCGGTACACTTTGCGCATGTTCTGGTACTTGCGGTGGAGGCCGTCGACGTCCGATTGGAACATTTCCTGCTGCACGACGGTGGGCATGTCGTCGAGCATTTGCTGGATCTGATCAAACCGCAAGTGGATCTCAAGCAGAAATTCCTTGGCGACCTCCATTTGCTTGCTCATGTTGGCCGCGCGGTTCTCGAGGATCACAAGCGTGTTGTCCATCAACGAAAAGTCGCTCGACATGCCCCCCATGATCTGATCCATGATCGTGTGGCCCTCTTCCATGCGCTTGTACACCGCGTCGTTGATCTGGTTGAAGGTGTTCGATGTCGCCTGTGCGATTTGGCCGAGCCCGTTGTCGATCGTCTGGCGGAACGAGTCGGACGCCGAGTAGAGCAAGTTCTGGGTGGCGCCAAGCTGATTGGAGGCCGTTTCCTGAGCGTCGCCGATCGCGGACATGATCATCTCGTGGTTGCGGATCACTGTGTTGCCCACGCCGTTGATGCGGTCTTCGATCTGGCGGTTCGCCTCCATCACAGCATTCGATAGGTAGCTCGTGGTTTCCGCACCCGTGGAGACCACGTTCGACTCGATGCCCTGCACCTGCGAGACAAACTTGCGTCCCATGTCTTGGATGCGGCCTCGAAGCTGCGAGAACCCATTGGTCGTGGCACTTTGGATGTTGCCGAGGCTGTTTTCGACTCCCTTGAGGCGACTCAGGCGTTCCGTGTGCTGTTCCGTGAAGAGCGTCGACATGTGGTCGACCTGGCCCATGAACTCGGCGTGGTTGGTCCACAGCGTGTTGTTGATGGTGTCATAAAGAACCATACGCTCGTCGTGCTGGGCGATGACCTTGTCTTGCAGCCCACCGAGCTTGTCCATGACCTTCTCTTGGGCCTTGCCGAGCGCGAGACCCACGATTGCACCGGCGGCACCAGCGTCGGGGTTCAGCGCCGTCATATTCTTGTACACATCCGATGACGTATAGTTCCTGACCGCGTCGACCGAGTTGAGCGTGCGCGAGTAGAGATCCGTGAGCACGTCTTTCACGTACGCGTCAGCGCTGTCTGGGTTGTTCAGCTTGGTCGCTTCATCGGCGTACGTGGTGATGTTGGCTGCGTACTCATCCACAAGCTTGTGCTCATCTGCCCACTCTGGGTCGTCTTTTGCTCCGTCCGGCATCATAGCCATGACTGCCTGGACCAGCTTCTCGGCGTCCACTTTGAGTCCTGAGATTGGGTGTGCACTGTGCGATTGGGAGATCGCGAAGTGGGCGTCACAAAACGAGGCTGCCGAGATGAGCTGGACCATGGCCCCGACCGCCGAAACCCCCACCGTGACTTTGCACTTCTTCAGCTTGTCGGCGTCGGTCTCGGTCGTGCAAAGCTGGTAGCTCTGCATGGCGTTTGACATCTGCGTAACCTGCGAATAGTCGAAGCCACGGCAAACCGAGGCCAGCTGATCCATAGTGGTGACGTTGCTGGTAAACACGGCTTCAGCGGACCCCAGTGCACTGTTGATAAAGTGCTCAAACTCGCTGCGCTCCATGAGCTCCAAGATGTTGTTGCCAATACTACGCACGACGGCTTCCACCTCCTGGATCTTGTTGATGACCTCTCGCGCTTTGCCGACCATGGCCCCCACGTCTGCGGCCAAGGAGATGGCATCCACGACGATGAACCCACCAAACAGTCCGGCAATGGTGTTCTTGCCCAGCTCCGCAAAGTCGAAATTACGAATCTTGGAACCGAAATCCTTGAGTTTGGGGAGCAGTCCACGGGAGTCGAGTTTCTCGACGTTGAGATCGCCCTTGATGGCGTCGAGCCCCTTGCGAAAGGCCGTGTCATACTTGTTCTTGAGGTCCTCCAGATTGGCCAGACACTGATCGGCTGCTAGTCGGCGAACGGGCTCCAGTTGCGTCAACCGACGCTGCTTGTAGGTCTCTACGTGAGGCTCGAGCGTGAAGGCCGGGCGCTTGAAGAACAAACCAGCTTGGCGCGAGGAAATCGGTGCCCAGTCATTCGCGGCTTCCTGAGCTTGATGGTCGTGCGCATGCGCACGCTGTTCGCCGTTGGCGGCAAGCGCCGTCAGTACGAGCAGCAACAATAGCCGAAGAGGCCGGGCGTTTCCGGTCATTCTTCCTTGGGACGGTTCTCGCAAGGCGCTAAAGGTCTTTGGCGAATCACTCACGCCTGCCAGCGTCGGCGGCATGAGGAAGGCACTTGGGATGACTGCACAAGGGGGGTTCGGGTCGTCGCAACTGGGGCAGACGATCCTGTGCGCGAGAGAGGGAGAGAGATGCAGCGGAACAGCAATCGGCTGGCTGCGGGAAGTCACACTGTACATAAAACGTGCGCATGCCACAGTACCGGCTATGGTCACCGTTCAGCGTTATACATCCACAGTGTTACACATCCATAGAAATACGGTTACCTGACTTGACTGATTCTGGCTGACTGTGAATCCAGTTGTGCATAAACATGTAGCTTTCCTTCGTTCCTATTCTAGTACACTCTCGGACGCGTACCTGAGTGTGGGTACAGGAAGCCACAAGTTGTCTACTTGAGGCACATCGTGAGCACGCCGCCACCGTTCGCCAGTGCATTGCGGCACTCGCCGCCTCCGATGTAGCCTCCTACACGCACGGCCGCGTACTCACCGCCTTCCTGGAGAATCTGTGTGACAAACTCGCCTGTGCACCCGTTGCACTGGGCGCTCCACGTTGGCGCTTCGATGGTCACGACCTCGACGCCGTCGCCGACGACCACGCCACTGCTGGTCGCGGCCGGAGACGCGGTCGGCGTTGCGGGCATCAACTCTGAAATGCCGTTTCTGGTGCCGTCGTCGGAGACGCACGTCGCGCCGAGCTCGGGGTGGTTGTAGTCGGACACACACACGCTTCGCTCCGAGACGTTGCGCATCGGGAAGCCATCCCACGTACCCACAGAGACTTTCGAACCGAGCGAGAACGGGCCCTTGGTACGGCCCACAACGAACGC
>JAASFI010001160.1:0-11008 GCA_023333705.1 Globisporangium viniferum | reverse complement strand
GCGCGGTCCATTCTTGGTATGTAGTTCTGACTGATCTGGGCCTGGAGATGTGAGCGCGAGAATGCAAAAGTGCAAATGAGCCAAGTGAGGTCCTCGACCAAACTGTCATTCTTGGAAACGGCAACAAAGTGACCATCACTCCTGGGGTGGTAATGACCAATAAAGCCGACAGTTCTGCTTTTATACCCATACGGTAGGCTTTCCGCCAGACTTTTATAATGAGTCTTGTGAGCTGAAGCCACGGAAGCTCTCAGCTCAATGCAACGCAGCGAGGCACACACACGACTGGTTTCGATTACTCAGCGCAAGAAACCATGTGGATCATGTAGGTGCTGACTTGTCACTGAGACTCCAGCAGTGTGACAATTTACCCTATCGTGTATATGTGTACCCAAAAACTGTTTGTTTTTAAAACACATATACACTGTAGGGTAAATCCAGGTCCTCATCTCCTCATGCAGCATTCGCCTGTGTGGTTGAGTTACTGTCTCTGTCGATCTGGGCCTGGATCGCATTGAGCTGCTGGAAGAATCCGCGCAGCTCGTCGTGGTTCATCTCCAGATCCAGCGTCTCGTCCTGCTTCCATGCCATCAAAGTACCAATCAGAAATGCTTTGGGGTCCTCCCATACAGTGAATCCAATACACAAAGTAGCCTACACACCTTTTGCACTGCGCTTGGGTCCTGCAGCTTCAGTTGGAAGATCGCCGCTGGGTTCGTCGCGCCTCGGAGCTTGCTCTGCCCCATTTCCAGATGCAGACGCCAATTCGTCTCGCTTAAAACCGGTATGCTCGACACGACGTCGAGCGGGTACTTTGTCGCGATCTGCTTGGCCGCGGGCTTGCCCTTCTTGCGCCACGCCTTCTCGACGATCGCGACCACGTCGGCGTCCACGCCATGCACGTTTAGAAGCGCAGGGCGGTCCACTTTCTCAAAATGCGCGGCATCTGTGAAGATTTGCTGTGCGAGCGCCACCATTTCGTCCACCTGTAGGTCGGAGAACGCGAGCATCTCGCAGAGCTGCTGTTTCTCTGCGGCGGAGAACACCTCGCCGTCCTAGTTTGTATGCATCAAGCACACGCATATACATACAGAGAGAGAGAGAGAGAGTTAGTACCAAAGTCTGCTGCATGCATATGTAAACCCAGAGAGCATGCGGTGCGATGCTATCGGCGCTTGTGCTTACATCAGCGGACGCGAGCTTGTCCAGGATGTGCGCCAGCACGCGCGGGAGCTTGTCGCGCAGCACGCGGTTCAGAATGCACGCTGGTTGGCTGTAGACGCACACATTGCACATAGAGATAGAGAGAGAAGACGATAGCGGTCAGTAACTACTAGCAATGAGCGCTTGTATAGAGACACTCATAGAGAGAGAGAGTGTGCGCATGAGCCACACACCTGGCCGTCATTTCTGTCTGCTGTGCTTCTTCTTCTTTCCAAGAAGCAAAGTCTGCCTTTCAGAGCCTTTCCCTCTCAAAACGGATCCAGCGTATCCACCGTTTAATACCTTTTTACATTTTCACCCACCTCTTTATAACATGCTAATTACGTTTTCAGATACAGATCGACCTTTCCATAATTCACTTGAGATGATACTTATTATAAGAGTCAATTACTCCAGTCGAAAAAAGCTTCTCGCTCACTGGCTTGCTTCTGTGACTCTTCCACATCAAAAGATCGCACGCATTATATTCTCAAGAGCCAGCCAGTGCTTCCAAGAGCAGCAAGCATGGGCAACTCGGTGGCGCGCGTGAACGGCGGTGCGTACAAGATCCTGGGCACGCTGGGCGAGGGCGGCTCCTCCACGGTCTACGAGGTGCGCCGTGGTAGCGACAAGCGCCACTTCGCGCTCAAGTGGGTGCGCGGCGTGCGCGACGCCGACGCGCTCGAGCGCCTGCTGCTCGAGATCCAGGTGCACAAGCGGCTGGGCCAGCAGCACGCCAACATCCTGCCGCTCGTCGAGTCCGAGGTGCGCATGAGCGACGAGGAGACCAAGCCAGTGTATAGGAATGGTACTGGTCAGGTTGGTGGTGGTGGTGGCGGGAGGATGCGGCTAGACATGGGTTCGCAGCGAGCCAAGGAGGTGCTCATGCTCTTCCCGATTTGTCAGCACGGCTCGCTGCAGACGATGCTGGAAGACGCGTTCCAGAAAGGTAAGAAGAGCTCTTGGTCTTTGCGATTGCATTGCTGGGTCTCCACGGCACTCACCTCTTTCTTACATGTATGTTATTGCCCCTTGCTGATGGACGATAGAAGGCTGCTCGCCGTTCTCCGAGCGCGAGTGTCTGCGCTTCTTCTCCAAACTGCTCGACGCCGTGAAGCAGGTGCACGACATGGGCTTTGCGCACCGCGACCTCAAGCCGGGCAACGTCCTCATCTCGTCGACCAACCCCGTGCAGCCCATGCTCATGGACTTTGGCTCGATCGCGCCGCTCAGCACGCCCATCTGGAACGCAATGGACCACAGCGCGCTCTGCGAAGAAGCCGAAAACCTCAGCAGCGCGCCGTATCGACCGCCCGAGCTCTGGGCTTCGAACGGGTACACTCCGAACAGCGTGATCGACGGTCGCACGGACGTGTGGCAGCTCGGGTGCACTCTGTATGCGATGGCGTTCGGACCGTACTCGCCATTCGAGAACGCCAAAGAGGGTGTGCTCCACCTCGCGATCTTGAACGGCAACGTGCGCTTCCCACAGAAGCAACTAACGCATGGTGAGCAGTTCTCGTCCACGTTCAAGTCGCTCGTCAAGTGGATGCTCATCCCGGACATCGCGAGTCGCCCGACGCTGGACGAAGTGCGCGAGCAGCTCCAGCAGATCCGAGCAGGAGCCTACGACTCGGCAGTAAGGGCGATGAACAGTTACAGCCGACGCAGAAGCACAAACAACAGCAGGCGCATGAGTCAGTCGTCGTCTCGTGCTCCTGTGGTGACACCGCCGTCACCGCCTCCTTCGATCCCACAACCCCCACAGACGCAGATCCTGTCGTTCTCCAAGCTCGCGAGCGAAGAGTGGGCGGATTTCGCAGCGTACGAGAAAGTTTCCATGGCGGACTCGTCCGTCTCCATGCACTCGAGCGAGGACTGGGGCGAGTTCACGGGCTTCGAGTGCAGCAACTCGACGTCCGTACTGTCGATGGGGACGCTGGTCTGGTCGACAGACTCGACCGCCGCCGTCACTATCGCACAGTCAGTCCCGCCAAGTGATGTGCCGAGAAGACAGAGCTCTCGCCGCCACTCGCTCGGCGCGCCGATCATCCGCACGCGGCGTGCTGACAGCAGCGTCGTCATCAGCAACTTCAACGGAGGAGAAGGGGGGGGAGACCTGCGCGAGCACGAGCTGCGTCGCGCGCTTTCAACGCGAGGCAGGTTGCTGCTGAGCCAGGCGCTGGACACGCGAGCCTCGCAGTGAGAGGAGAAGATCTGTGCTCTCAGACCTGCGAGGCAGGCAATCTTCATATCTTTGTCAACGTTAGAAATTCAAAATTGTGCATGATCGTCAAAATGGTTGACCCATCGATCACCTACCATCATCATCTAATCGCTTCACAGCCTGCGTCAATCATCATAGTCATCAAAAATAATAATAATGCAAGAGACGCATACTTGTCTATTTAGCTACGAGATCACCTGTCCGATGCACGCAAAGTGCAACATCAGCAGCGGCGTGGCGTCCGTCACGTGCGAGTAAAACTGTTTGAGCACCATCAGCACTTCCGGAATTGATGCAAAACCCGATTTCTGGAGATCCTGAGCGTCCAACTCATGTAGACACTTTGTCGCGATCTGTTGGACGTAGAGCACTGCAAACGGTTGTCGTGCTGGACTCCGAGTGTCGGCCGCTGTCGTTGTGGACGCATTCTGGATATCAGCAGCAGCTGACGATGCGGTCATCGCGATCACAGTCGAGTACGGGAAAACGTCCTTCAGGTCCGAGTTCAAGTCGTCCACAAGGTCCGATTGCAGCCGCATGGTGATGGTCTTCTTGCCCGCGAGAATGTCAGCAACGAGCGACTCGCCAAAGTCCACGCGAGGCAGCTTGCGTTTCCGGTTCATTAGCGCTCGCACTGTGTCCTGTTGCAGTGCCAGCTCTCTGGAGGTCACGACCTGGTGGAAAAGCTTCAGCTCGCGCTGGAAGTGCGCGTTGATCTCGATCCACGGGCGGACGAAGCTACAGAGAAGTACATGCATACAGGATACAGGAGCATGAGTTAGAAGAGCATACTGACTGATTCTAATGCATTTCAGTATGCTCTACTATAGGTGGTTCATTGTACCTGATCTCCTCAATCACTTGCTTGACGCTTGAGTACTTGTCGACAGGCGACTGGGTGAGCAGCCACGCGGCGACCACCGACGGCGAGCGCGATCGGCCTGCAACGCTATTAGGGGGACAATCGATGAACCCAACAGACTACGTTAGCGCTAATAATCTCTCACATACGCAGGCATTGGGGTCGAATTGTTTGCCTTACCAGTGCACCAACACGTTCTTGTCCATGCGCTCGGCTTCTTCACTACACAACACAACATTTAGCCATACGAAGAAAACGAGTACTGTTAGCAGCTAGCTAGCTAGCCATAACAGACATCTCTTCGCGCCACCAGTACACCCGAGCTGTTACGCACAGGATGTTGTTGAGTGTGGCGAGGATCATCGGGAGCTTGCGGAACAGATCTTCATCCAGCACGTCTTCAATCGCGACTTGCGTGCGCGTGACGACAGCAGCTTCATCACCTGCTGATGGCAGCTGGTCCGTCATACCAACAGCAGCAGTGCCACCATTAGCGACTCCTCCTAGCGGCACAGGCGCTGCTGCGATTCCGTCGCCGTGGTCCGCAGCGCCAAGCAGCGCCAGCGTGAACGCGATGCGCGCTTTGCGGAGCGCCTGGGCGTTGCGCGCAGCGTCAATCGACCCGAGAAACAGCCGGTGCGCGATGTGCATCGGCGCGTCGTCCACAAGCTCCTCGACCTCGTACTCCTCCTCCTCTAGCTCTTCGTCATAGCCGAACGCAGCAGCGTCGTCAGACTCTTCGTTGCCGTTTGCGTCCATTTTGTCTAGTGTGGTAATCCTTCAAACAATTGCAGCATGATAAATGGGCTTTCCACGTAACGCGTACTGCCATCACCTCTCAAAATAATATTATCTTGGTTTTTGTAAGCTGCATCAATTTAAAGAGATATGATAGTACGCGGGGTATTTTCGTGCGCCCCGCCCTTTTGCTTTGCCCGAACCCACCCACGCAGATGAGCGAGCAACCAGTTTGTACGTCTGTCTTGCTTTTGCTATTTGGCGAAACGCGAGTGACCGAGTAAGGGGGAGTCGAGCGAGCGACATACGTACCACCCGCCAGCCAGTGCCACCCACGCGCCTCTGTCTGTCTGTCTGTCAACTGTACCAGCTCCGCTCTGCTCTGCTAGTGATACGCGCGTCTCATCTGGAGTTGCGGTGCGCGTGAGGTGTGTGTGGCGATCTGCAGCGACGCGAAGAGAGCTCGAGAAACAGGAAGAACGAGCAAGAAACCCTCTTTTTCTTTCTTACCGGCAGTGACGGTGGTGGTGACGACAGCTGCAATAATACAAGTACCATGAGTCAGCGACAGGGCAAGAGCAGTAGCAGTGCTGCTGCTGCTGGCAACGGCGCAAGCGGAGGGCTGGAGCAGCAGGTCGCTGGCGAGGCCGAGATGGAGCGGCTGTACGGCCACCTGGGCGAGTTGCAGCTCGAGAACGATGTGGAGGGCTCCGAGAGCCTCTCGTCCGAGGACGAGTCGAGCGAGGATGACGACGACGACGACGACGAAGAGGACGACGACGACGAGAACGACGTGGAGGGCAGCGAGGAGGAGACGAGCTGGATCAACTGGTTCTGCTCACTGCGCGAGAACGCGTTCCTGTGCGAAGTGGACGAAGACTACATCGAGGACGACTTCAACCTCACGGGCCTCAGCAGCGTCGTGCCGTACTACGACTACGCGCTGGACGTGATCCTGGACATCGAGACGCCGAACGACCAGAACCTAACGCAGATCCAGCAGGAGATGATCGAGTCCGCGGCCGAGATGCTCTACGGACTCATCCACGCGCGCTACATCCTCACCACAAAGGGCATGGCAGCCATGTTAGAGAAATACCAGAACGTAGATTTTGGCCGCTGCCACCGCGTCTACTGCCAGGGCCAGCCCGTGCTCCCCGTGGGCCAGTCGGACGTGCCGCGCCACACCACGGTTAACGTGTTTTGCCCCAAGTGCCGCGACATTTTCTTCCCAAAGTCCCAGCGCGCTGGTCGTAAGTTCGATAGTTCTCGTGTGCTGGTTGGCCTCATTATGCCTGGTTGTCCTCATGATTATCTAACTTGTATGGTGTTGTATGCGCTTGCAGAGATTGACGGCGCGTACTTTGGCACGACGTTCCCGCATGTGTTCCTGATGACGCACTCGCAGCTCGTGCCGCCGCCGCCCACGCAGGTGTACGTACCGCGCGTCTACGGCTACAAAGTGCACAGCTCGAGCGAGTACTACACGGGCCGCAAGAAGATCGCAACGTCGTCGAGCGGGCGTGGTGGCAATGGTGGAAACGGCCGCAAGCCCGCACAAGCGCTGAAAGGCGGCCGACCTAGCGAAACGGCACAGCAGGCCAGATAAGTGAGGAAGGACCAGCAAGAAGGAGAGAGAGAGAGAAAAAGAGAGGTGACGAAGCGAAGCTGAGCGCCTGGGCTGCTGATGCGCTGATGCGAGTGGAGTGGTGTCTCTCATTAATGGCTGGCTGGTGGTGTCGTGGTAGGGATTTTATGAAGAGAGAGAAAAGATGAGGATGATGATGGATGAAGAAGAGAGGCGCTTGCCAACTTTGTGCATCAAGAACAAACAATATGGTGGTGGCGATCGCTTGGCAGCTCCGTTCAGTCCATGGAATGAATGCATTCGAGTGGACCAGCCTGATGATGATGATGATATGGATCCACGAACAAACAAACAACCCTCTTGTCAATGTAATTTTTTAAAATCTTGTGGTGTGTGTGTGCTGTGCAGCCTTTCTCGTCCCAGGGAGAGTCCAAAGAAAAGGAAGATCGAACGAAACTCGTTCCCTGCTTTCTCGTCGCTGCTCCCAGGGTCCAGAGTGTGGTGATGCCGTGGTTGGTAATGAGTCTGATTACACTTTGAGGGCGTACGGCAAGATCGCATCGACCTCCACGTCGATTTCGCCGTCTTGCGTGCGATAGAGATGCGTTGAGAAGAGGAACACGCGGTTACTCTTGGTCAATTGCAGCTCGAGGAACTCGGGCGTGAGCTTCGAAGAAGGCGACACTGTTGCTGTTGGCGCTGTTGTTGTTGGCGCATCCACCACCACATGTTGGATCGACGCATCGACTACCACCTTAGCAGCAGCAGCAGTGGCATTAGCACTCTCACCACCATTGTTAGCATCGTCGACGGGGCGAGTTCCGTCGGTTGACGACTCTCCCTTTGGCGCTTGGTTTTTCTTCTTGTGCTTTCTCTTCCGCTTCTTCTTGTTCTCGCTGCTCTTGGAGATCGAACTTGTATCGGTAAGTGTAAAACCGTCGGTCATTTCTGCTGCAAACAACTCGTCCACGATCGCTGGCGACAGGGTTTTCAACAAAAGCTTTGACGATTTCGGAATGATTCCTTTCAGGCTGTTGCGAGTTGTTTCTGCTGCACCTGCTGCTGGTTGCTGATCCAGGACCTTGAAAAGAGAATTCACGCGCAGTGCCGCTTTCCGAGAGAGTGTGCTGTCGTGGCTGTCGCCAAATTCGATTTCGTAGGCTGCGGTGGACGTCGAAACTGCTTCCGCCGTGTCTGCTTGCTGCTTTGGGATCGAGATCAGTCGTCCGATGACAGTAATGTGTTGGTGCTCCAGTTTTTCCAGACCCTCGCAGGCCTTGGACAGCTCGCTGCAAAAAAATAGCAACAGCATATGGGTGTCAGCGATCCATCTAGACGGTATCATAATGACCAGAGTGAGAGTCGAAAGGAAGCAACATCATACCTGAACTGATACACAGGTTGTTCTAGAGACGGCGACGAGCTCGCCAAGTCTGCTGGCTGAATGATGCTTGACCGTGTGCGGTACTTCTTGATCGTGCCGCCCTCGAGCCAGCTCTCGCCCGTGGAGCTCTTCTCGCGCACTTTTTCCTTCGCGACCAGCTTCTCTGCGAAAAAAGAGTTCAGACTGCAATCCTCAATCGCATTGAATGCCGACACTGCGTCGTTCACACGCAACACTGTGAAACTGCTGCATGCCGCGTACTGCGAGCCAAAGATGTGGTCGTCCACCCCAAAGTGCTTCTCTTGATCGTCGACAATGATCCATTTGAGCTTTGTGAGCATCACAGTGTTACCGGCTTTCAGGCTGTAAAACTCCTGCGGCTGCGAGCAATCTTGGACTAGAATGACCAGCTCAGTCGACGAGCTCCGATCGACAGCCTTGACCCATCGGTACTCTCCCACGGGACCGCTACTGAGATCTTCTCCCTCACCACCGTGTTCATCATTTCCACGTTCTTCCAAGTCGACGCGCTTACGTTTGCGGCGCCTGCAAACTTTCCCGACATACGAGAGTACGCCGACAAAGTCGAAGTAGCAAGTCTCTTCGCTCCAGTACAGCGTGTCGAGCGTACTCGCAAAGTTGCACTCGAGCCGAATTGGTGCGGGTGGTGCCAGTGACGAAGACGCAGGGCTTTCCGATACAGGCTCCGGTATGATCTTTGCCATTTCGAGATACTTCCAGAAGTCCTCTACATAGAAGACATCGAAGGACAAAGCATTAGCTGGGTTCACAAGGAGCGCTCACAGAATATTCACAAGTCAGGCAACTATGTGATGTACCTGGGATATGGAACACCTCGCCATCCGACTCGTGCTCAAAGTACAGTAGCTGCTCCGAAGCGCTTGCTTCATCTTCATCGTCATCCTCGGGCTCTGTCACCGAGACCGAGTACCCACGCAACTGGATCAGATCGCCCTCTTGAATCGCGCCAAAGTATTTCGCACACGAAGAGCCAAAGAACGCGATCTCGAACGCGAAAGTGCTGTCAACTACCCATGACACACCAATATTCAAGCATAGTAGAGACAGTAAGTACCAATGGAAGCAATATGCCTGTCGAGTTTGAGCAAACAAGGTTCGAAGTACACAGTACGTACCGAGGACAATGTGGAACACAAACGGCAGCGGGTTCGCGATCCCAGGTTCTCCGAAATGCGTCACTTTCGACTTGACGCGCACAATCCCAGTCATCGGCGGGTACGTGTGGCCCTTCTTGCTGTTGCCACTGCTGCTGCTGCTGATCAGGTCTTTGATCTCGATCATATTGTGGATGACAGGCGCTTCGGACGTCCCCAAGCTGGAGCAATACTGACGCGTGAGACCTTTTGTGGCTGTTGTCTCCGTCCAGTCCAGCAGCGCGTAGTTGTCGGGATCGAGAGCCATGTAGTACATGCGCTCGCCCGCGACTGGGATCGTCATGTTGGTCTCGCGCTCGCTCACTGTAGCGAATACAAATTCCAGGTCGTCTCCATAATCTTTCTCAACGAGCGCCGTCTCAGAAGTGACCAGGAACGCGTCGTTCTGTCGCTTGACGATCTCAAAGCCCTTGATGAAGCACGCTGGTCTCGTGGTGTCGCTATTATCGCCATCATCCTTGACCTGGAAGACGTCAAAGTCCGTGACCTATATTGCCAATAGCAAGTCCACCAATCCCCACCATGAGCTCACCGCTTACACACGAGATCTCGCACAGCAGCAAACGGAACGTACCCGCATGACATCGAAACGCGATAGGTCGCCGCGCCAGACCACGTGGTTCATCTCGGGCGAGAGCACGCACTTCATCTTGTTTCGTCCGTCGCTGAGCAGCACGTCAAACACGTCACGCTCCAGCGTGTCGCTTGCGAGCTGTCCAAGCTGCTGCTTGAGCGCAGGGTCCACCAGATCTACAAACGACACATACACACACATAGACAGAGAGAGAGAGAGAGAGAGAGAAACGAGTGAATGCGAGCGGCTTGTTCGTATCATTCATTCACACATCGTGCAGGAAAATGAGGAGCTGTCTGACGCACATCGGAAGACGCCCAGCACTTGCAGCAGCACGCCACTGCCATCGTCACGACCAGCGGGATCGCTAAGAGACGTCTCTCTGCGCAGCACGCGCACGCCGTTGGTCGTGAGCTGCTGGCGGCCAGCGCCGTCAGCGGCGGCGGCTTCACCTTCGCGCGCCATTTCTGCCCAAGTGTTGTGGCGCGGAATTCAAATGAGGATCTGCTAAGTACGCAACCACCTTTATGGTGATGTTTTGTTGAAAGCGTGTTAGGTTCGCATTAGTGTCGAAAAAAACACGTACCTAGTCGAGCCTGGCTGGGAGCTTTGGCGTGTTCTATATTTGACATACATTTAATGTATTCAAGTTCTAATTTGTGTACAACTCGGTATCGACTTCGAGAGTGGATGAAATGTACGTGTACACATCTGTGGATGTCTCTGTGTGGGCTTTCGCTGCCATGAAGCAGGACGCACGGCACGGCGGTGTTCCATGACGAGCTGCGCGCCGCACACTCCAACACCTCATGAGGACTGGAAACAACACAGCGCAATTCGTCATTGGTGTCCCTTACCAACCTGGGTACTGCACAGTAGTTTGAAAATCGAATTGTGGGCACATCGAGTTTGAGGCAAGTTGCGCTCGCCAGCTGGTCACTCTTGAGCTTGATGAGCTACATGGTCCAAAGCACTCAGCCAGGCCAAATCAGGGAGAAAGCCTCAGCGTCCGGGCCAAAAGCAGGACAATATCAGATTAATGAGGCATCACGGTCTCGCTTTGGAGACTTTATTGGTCATTACCACCCCAGGAGTGAGTGATGGTCACTTTGTTGCCGTTTCCAAGAATGACAGTTTGGTCGAGGACCTCACTTGGCTCATTTGCACTTTTGCATTCTCGCGCTCACATCTCCAGGCCCAGATCAGTCAGAACTACATACCAAGAATGGACCGCGC
>JAASFI010001159.1:0-11011 GCA_023333705.1 Globisporangium viniferum | reverse complement strand
GTCGAGCATCCCAAAGCCGCGAACCGCGAGCTTCGCGTCCACGCACAGCCCCACGACGATCAACATCCCGCTGGACAGTCGCGTGGTGCTCTCCAAGCGGCGATCTGGATGGGTGCGCTACATCGGCAAGATCAAGAACGAAGCGGGCGAGTGGTACGGCATCGCGCTCGATGAAGGCAAGGGCGAGAACGACGGCTCGTATGAGAAAGAGCGATACTTTGACTGTCCAAGTAACCACGGCGTGTTCGTGCGGCGCAAAGAGACTTTCTGCGTCAAGGAGTACCCGCTCAGTCGCACTAAGAGCCCGCCGCCGCCACTGCGACCCCGCGCGCTCGACGCTGCGCCATCTGCTGCATCTGGTGCATTTGTTGTTGTTGCTGCTGTTGTTGCTGCATGTTCATCTGCATGTTCATCTGCTGCTGCTGCTGCGCGGGGCTGGGCAGGTACTGCGGCGCCACACGCGTCTGCAGCTCGCGCATCATGGCACTGGCGCTCATGAGGCGCGCCGACGACGGCAGCGGCTGCAGCGACCGCACGACGTCGCGCGCGTCCTCCTCGTCGCCATCGAGTACGAGTAGGCTTCTTTGTTAATGGGTGTAAATGGGTGTAAACGGGCGTACGTGGATACCCAGTAAATTTCACCCAAACCCATGGATAAATGGTTCCTCAAACCCATTACAAAACAACCGGCTCCTCTCGTGTTGTTGTTACTTCAGAGCTCGAAGTGGAAGAGAGAGCACTATATCCTTTTGTGTCATTTTTCGGCCAGCAAAGCAAAACACGCCAACAACAAGCAACAATGGCGAAGACGACGATGGCGACGACGCAGCAGCGCACGCCCACGGACGTGTTCTTCTACGTGCCTAACCTCATCGGCTACGCGCGCGTGCTGCTCACGGCCTACAGCCTTGCGATCGCCAAGACGGACCCGAAGAGCAGCGTGGTCTGCTACGCGCTCAGCTTCGTCTGCGACTACTTTGACGGCTTCTTCGCGCGCTGGTTCGACCAATGCTCCAACTTTGGCGCCGTGCTCGACATGGTCACTGACCGGTAGGGCCCCACCGTGTTTTATGAGTGTTGCTACTGTCATGATGCTGATGCGTTGGTGCTGCTGGTGGGCAATGTGCTAACGTAACGCAATGCTTTTTGTATCGTGTGTCAATCGCATGCTCTGCCACTGTCTCTCTGTAGCTGCTCGACCGCGGGACTCTTGGTGATCCTGTCGCACCTGTACCCGGACTTCCTGCTTGTGTTCCTGTTCCTGCTCATCTTGGACTTCTCGAGCCACTGGTACCACATGTACTCGTCCAAGGGCCACCACAAGATCGTGGCGGTGGAGCGCAACTGGCTGCTGCGCGTCTACTACGGCAACTACCCGTTCTTCGGCTTCTGCTGCGTCGGCACGGAAGTGTTCTACATCCTGCTCTACGTGCTACACTTCTTCCCGACAGTGCTCATCCCGGTTGCGAACGTGCCGCTTGCGAACGTGAGTGTATTTGTGCTGTTACCTTGGATCGTGTTGTGCGCATGACTCAACTGTTTCTGAATGTCGTGTATGTTGCTGCAGCTCTGCTACTACGTCTGCCTCCCAGCGTGCGTGCTCAAGAACCTCATCAACGTTGCGCAGCTGACGAGCGCCGCCCACTCGGTCGCCGTGGAAGACGTGGCCGCTGCCAACAAGTCCAAGTAAGCAGCAATTAG
Source organism: Globisporangium viniferum (assembly GCA_023333705.1). Classification (NCBI taxonomy): domain Eukaryota; phylum Oomycota; class Peronosporomycetes; order Pythiales; family Pythiaceae; genus Globisporangium; species Globisporangium viniferum. Next base: position 9,310 of record JAASFI010001159.1, on the reverse strand, counting down.
CGACACCAGCGATTACGCGCCAGATGTTCCACGCACTCCTCACGTGTGGAATAAACAAATAGGAAAGAGAAACACGAGCAACACTTGGACAAATGGGCAGGCATCTTCCTAAAAAATCTTCGCTTATACAAAATGAAAAAAAATGAGAGTCTCGATAGAAGGCAGAACTTGCTGACCTGTGCCGAGACGTAAAGCGCGGACCAGACGTGTGTGCGCGTGTGTGAGGGAAAAATTCTCTATGAGTCCAGACGGTTGACGACGACCGCGTTATGCCTGTTCAGAGGAGCCTGATGCAGCCGTCGGAGATGGCGCGGATCCATTTGCACGCGGATACAGAATGTCGTAGTGGCCCGGTCTGTACAGCAGATGCAGCATCACCGGCTCCTGGGCTTCCGAGTTGATGCCGCCTGGCGCCGCGCCGGTCTGTGGAGAAAATGATGGGAAGCTAGTAGCCGCAGTCGTCAAAGAGGCGTTGGGCGAGCAAATGTACGTCTGCAGCTCCTTCGCGCTCCCGTCCAAGTACTCGATCTTCACGCCAATGTCCAGCGCTTCCGTCAGCGCCGCGATCTGCGGCTGATCGCACTCTTTGCCCATGGGCTCAACCTGCAAACAAGAAGCAAATGAGTATATGACGATTCTGTATGCACTGCATTACATCTGGCGCCATACCTCTGCAGCGCAGAACTGCGCGACCGTCTGTCCAGGAAACAGTCCCTCGATGAACGGCTGGAACTTGTCGGCGTTCTTCTTCAGGTGGCCCGCAGTCAGCAGCCGCGCATACCAGACCTATGCAGCGGAGATTTCAGTACAACAGTCAGCACTCCTGCGTAGACTATTCGTTCTTTAGTGTGCTGCACATCTATCATACCAGATACTCGGATTCGCCGCCTTCCGTCTGGAAATCCTGCACTGTACAATCCGGATCCGCGCACACACGATACGAGCGAGTTACGGAAAACATGAACCACTGATCAACCAACATGCATTCACACATAATCACACAGGCATCGCAAAAGAAGGATATAATTCAGGGAGCGAGCGCGTCTCCATCGCGGCGAGGTAGTCGACGAACGTTTCCCAGAACGCGTCGATCGCGATCTCGCTGTAGCCGACGGCGATCAGCTCACACTTGGACGCGCGGATCTTCTCCTCGATGCGCGCGCGCAGCTTGGCCACGTTCGCGTTGCTGCTGCTGCTAGCGCCATTGTTGTTACTGTTGCTACTGCTGAGCAGGTGCTCGCAGAGCGCGAAGATGAAGCCCCGGAAGAAGCAATTGCCGTCGCCGCGCACGCGGCGCATCGCGTCGTAGCGCTTGTTGAGCGAGTCGATGCCGGACATGAAGTTCTCGTTCGCGTTGCCGGCGTACTCGGCCTTGAGGCAGAGCACGGACATGGGATCCGACACCAGCGGGCCCTGCGAGGCCGCCTGACGCCACTCTTCCTCGTCCGCGCGCGGCTCGTCGTCCATTTTGCTTCAAAGCGGTCGCCTGTTGCTTGATTGCTTCAAGTGCGTAAAAATGGGAATGGATTTGTTTTTGGCAAAAGTGCGTTACGCTGTATAAGAGCAGGGCATAGATATACGGGCTTTTATTCAGAAAGTGTGCTCTTATATCCGGAAATCAATTGGTGGGATAAAAATTGTACTGTAAGAACTGAAACAGCTACAAAGACATTTTCAGTGTGGCTCATCTTAAATCTTTTCGATGCGTAGTAGTCTTTATGAGCCACAACTACTATTACTATACCGGTGAAGGTGCGATTCTGTCAAGACAGCGTGATGCGCAGTAATGTTGCTCCATTTAGGTTTCATTGGTATGAGCACCGCGACGTCTATCAAATGTCATTCAATTTTTGATTTGCCCTGGGTTCTAGCGAATGATGGAAGTTTATTATGTGCTCTACAGTACTCGAACTGTGTTTGCCTCACTGGTATGCACCAACATGAGCAACGCAAAGCTGGACTCTCTCGCGTCTACTTCGGGTTCATACTTGTGTGCTCTGGCTCCTTTCGAAGTACTGCACTAGTAGTTCTCACGCTGCTACAATACTCGGAGCTTCCCAGCTCGCGACCTTGAAATGAGAACAGGCAAGACAGTTGTTAATACTGCACAGCCGCTTTTTCAATGATGGTTCAGTACAGTTCAGTGTAAATTGCTCGTATGCAAAGCACTTTAGTACCTCGTAGAAGACGTAACACTGCACGACGTGCAGCTCCGTGTCGGTGTCATTGCTGTTCGCAAAGAACTCCAACTGCTGCCCAGCGAGCCAGTGGTCTACCGGCAGGAGGAACACCAATTCTCGATCGTATCGCACCACTGCGTTCATCGCCGCAAAGGTTCCCTAGCAGAAATCGTGAAATCCACAAAGTCGTCAGAGTGAACGGTCTACCCAGCATCTATAGATGGTATTCGAGTTCGTCTCTGCGAGCACACTGTCGTTCTCTTCGTTGAGGGCCCAACAACCGGAGCGCGCCAACTGCCACCGGTAGTTCTCTTCGACTCGCTGCTGATTCTCTGTGATGCTGAACGGGAAGTGGATGCGTACAAGCATGCGGTAGTAACCCGTGCAGTAAATAGACGCAGAGAAGACGACGCTGAGAAGTTTGAACGGGTCTTGCTGCGGCTTTCGAATGCGCTTGGTCATCCACTGAAGTGGATCGCCAATGCCGCCATTGCAGGGGGAGTAGGGCAAACTGGAGCTGATGTGCCGGTCTTCAGGCTGCCAAAAGTGCAATATCCATACAAAGAGGGAAGAGGGGTAAGTTTTGTAGTGTGTGAATATATCGAGGGAACCAAACTCAGCACTTACCTGGTGCGGAATGACGACAATGTCCTTCAGAAACGCTTTTGCCTAGAGCTGGTCACCAGAGTCATTATCGCGGCTATAGTTCGCGCCGTCCGTGTGTTCAAGCTGGAGCCAGAGCGAGAGCACGTCTTCCGCATCGCAGTACGCCACCGCCGAGCGCAGAGTGTACGAGCCATCTACAAATATGTGGGGGATTGGTTAGCCCAGTCATTCGCAGTCAACCCACACTGTCACTATCAGCAAGCGCTGTTTACGTGCTCTTACCTTCTCCAATGGCCAGCTGGCCTCGTGCAGCGACATCGGCCACAGAGCCCTGGAGATCGCATTTGCGGTGCACAACCAGTCTCCACGTGATGCAGAGCTCGACCTCGTTGGTTTTCGTCATGCATTGATTGGAAATTGTCAGTTTTGTCGCCATTTTCCACTTCACAGATGCGCGCGTCTCCTTTGCGAGCTTCTGCTTCCAGACTCTTGTAGCTCTTGGGTTGTGGGCCGTTGGCAAATGCAGCACCACTGAGGTACTAGGACCGCCCCACTTGCCAGTTCCAGGAGCCTGGTCCTCACTCAGCTCCATTGCCGTGGCAGCGTTGATCCCGTGGAGGATGATCTGGTCGTTCGCAATTCGGTTCTCGTTCAAAGCGCTCGATAGCAGTCTCTCGTGCATTTCACTCGCTCCCAGACTACCGGTAGCAAAACGAAATGCTTGTTTAAGTATCAGAGCTCGCCACTGAAGTATCACAACCACGACTGAAAAGTATCACACGTACCTGCTGAGTCTACCCAGGCTCCTCAGAGCCTTGTGGCCGACGATACTGCTCAGCAGCTGGCGTACAACACTATTCCCTTGCTCTGTGGTTGGCTTGCTCTCTTTCTCAGACTCCATGCCTCGGAAGATGGGGTTCTGTGACATATCAAGACGCGTGAGCACGTGGTTCACCGTGAGCAAGTGCGAGATATCGCCCAGGATCTGGCTCTGGATCTCGTTTCGACTCAGGCTCACGTCCGTCAGTCTCGAGTTTCGCTGCAGCGCACTCAAAATTGCCTTGGCCCCAGTCGTTCCCATGTGATTCGCTCTCATATTCAGTCGCGTTAGCGTGGCGTACGATTTCATGCTGAGCGCCGCGGCGATCGCTTGAATCCCAGAAATGCCCATGAACGCAAACGAAAAGTCGAGTGTTGTGAGACGATCTGCGAGTTTCATGGCGTTGATGACCGACCTAGGAACATAATCATAGGTACACATAACGAGAGGCTTTCACAGTACCAACACCATGGAGAAGGAGAAACCCCTAGGTGATCTAATAGTCATCACCTTCTCGAGAGCTCGGCATATGCGAGCCCTAGCGACTGAAACTGGAACTGGTGCCTGTCTTTCGGAAAACACTTGACCAAGCACCTAGCGAACACTTCCGAGGGATTTCCATCTCCGTAGTCTTCAGTGCTCCGTTTGCCTGGCGATTTTGCTAGCTTATTCTCCATTTGAGTATGTGAATAGTGATTTTCCTTGCTCTGCTGCGATGATATTGCTGCGTTTGGGTCGGGGATGCTGAGACGTAGTTGAAAAAGGGATTCGCTCGAGCTAATCCCTGGTTGTTCAAAGAATCAATAAAAGCCTCAGTCAGCAGCAATGCAGCAACAACCATCTGGAGTGCCGTAAAGTAAGCGAATCGTACCTTCCGCGAGCAATCTCGCGATCTCATTGGCGTCGTCGTAGTCAAAGAAAAGGTTCCCGTGCAGGTCCATCCAGCGCAGCTTCAGCTGGCGCTTTAGTCGCTCGCAAATGAGTCTCGCGGTCGCTCGGCCCAGCAGATTCCGAGACAGATCGAGGCCATCAAGTCCTTTCAAGGTCAGCAGTGCACCTGGAGCAGAGGGTGATTAGCTTTACGGGTCACGAAGGGTTTGAACCTCATTAGACTATGGCTACACGTACGCATTTCCTTGGCGCACGAGTCGTCGAGCTGGTTGTTTGCGAGGTTGATCGATTTGACCGAGCTCAGGTGGCCCAAATTCTTGGCGAATACGCGAAATTGCAGGATCTGGAGGTTGCAATTCGACAGATTCAGGTGCTGGATATGTCGAAGCGCGTCAGAATCAAAGTCCACAAAGCACAACTGGAGGTGGAGCTGTCGGAGCAGCCAGAAAAAGAACAGGATAGACCACTCGCAATGTGAGTACAGGCGGTATTTTTATAGTCCATCACTTAGGATGCAACACCCTCAGAGGACAGTCCTTGAGTGCTTACCTTGGCAGAATCGGATTGGTTGCCTAATGGTGCCGCTGCGGAAAAGCGGGTAGCGTGTGAATTTGTCTGGCGGCCGACTGTGTTGAAGCTGCGAACCGAAGGTTTGCTCCACTCTCTCGCAGTTCCAGTACCAGTAGAGACTCGCTTTGGTTTTGGGGTCTGGATGCGAAGCTTGTCCAGGCTCGCTCTGTTGCTTCCATGACCATCGCCAGCGTTAGGATTAGGATCTTCTTTCTCCGAACCGGAAGAATCAAACAGGTCGCTATCATCATCCTCACGACCAGAAATCTCTTCAAAGTCCTCTTCCTCTTGGTGATGAAGCTGCTGCTTTAGGTGTTCCAGGTATTTCTCCTTCTTCACCAGCGCTAGCGAAGCGAACCAATAAGACACACATTGGTCAGTTTAAACGGAAAGCTTCTACAGACGCAATAATGATGGCGGAAGGTAATTACTCACATTCAATATCGTCAAGTAGCCGCAGCTCGTCTTCTTCAGAGTGGTCTTCCAAATCCACGTCACTATTGCCTTGATCCTCGCCATACTCGCTGTCGATCGAGAACGACAATGAACGCGATAGCGAGGACAACGGCGAGGACAACGGCGACGACACGTTGGACGACTTGCTCATTAGGATCAATAATGAGAAAGGAGATCGTTCAGTGTGGCGACTTTTCAATTTCAAATTGGTTGGATGGATCAAGCGTGACGAAGCCAAAAAGATCGCGTTTGAGTAGTGAGACTAATAATAATAGTGGTTGGTATTTTCAGAGCGTAGTTACAACTGGTTCCACCTCCCCACGTGGTGGCGGTGATCAGCATCCAAGAGATCGATGCTCGACACCAACGAGTGAGGTGACTTGGCTCCATGCACACTCATGCGAGAGCGTGCGTGAAGCTATCTTTTCTTTTTCTTTTGCTAAATTACGGAGGGTGCGCGGGAATAGATAAATGGTGGTTGGGTAATGGTGCAGTGCGCGAGAGAGGCGGCGGGTCGAAAAAGAACGTACACAGACACAGTGAAGGCGGACGGATCATGGACAAGACGACCCAGAAGATGTGCTGTTGGTGCTGCTGGTGCTTGGGCTGTTGGCGCCGTAGATGGACGTCATGAGCACGCCGAGGTGCTCGCGCAGGTGCTCGTTGCGCTTCCGTAACTCTTGCACTGCCTACAAGTACCACAATAATAGAAGAGACATAGAACGAGTTAATAAATGTGGTGGAGTACCGTACATCCGCATATATCACACGCGTTTTTCATTTTTCCGTACCTGCTGGCTGCGCTCAAGGATGAGCTTCTTGCGAAGACGCGCGCGACGCGCATGCAGGCGGTTGCGTTCACGACGGAGCTGCTCGCGTTCTTCCTTGGAGCCGCCCGTTTGGAGCGTTGAGGACGACGAGTGCACGCGCTTGCCGTTGCCGTTGAGCTGCTGGCTCGCCGTCACATCGTGCTCCGAAGCTTGGCACGTACAGGAGCAAGACGCGCCGCTGTCGTCCGAGGAGTGGTGATCGTTGTCGTCCTCGTTGTTGTACCACTCGCAGCTCTTCTCGTGGACAACCATCATCATGGTGCCTGAGGTGGACTCGGCGAACTCGTCCATATCGTCCTCGTCGTCGAGACACGCGTTAAGCGTCGACGTCGAGTCAAAGAGCTCGAGTGCGGCGTCGCTCACATCCTCCAGGTGCTTGAGCGACGGATGGTCGCACTCGGGGCCGGCGCCGAGCGCCAGCAGACACACCGCCGTGGCGTGGAACTCGTACGCTTGCTTGAGCAGCGTGTGCTCGCTCTGGAGCGCGTGGATGCGCTCCTTCAGGCTCTCGAGCAGCTCGCGCTTGCGGATGCGTGTGCGCTGCGCGTGCAGGCGGTTGCGCTCGCGACTGAGCCGCAGCTTCTCGTCCTCGCACGTGGGCGACGCCGAGCCGTCCAAGTCAAACGATGAGCTGGTGGTGATGGCCTTGGGCGAGTCGAGGTTCAGCGCCGCCATGCTCTTCTTGGCAGCGCCAGTGGTAGTAGAAGAGCTCTTCTTGGTCGTCGCGACAGCAGAAGAGCTGTTCGCGTCCTTCTTGACTGGCGACGACGACGGGAACGCGCCGTTCATGTACGCGTGCGCGTGGATGCTCGTGGGCGTGCGCAGCGCCACGAGCGACTCGCTGCCGACCAGCTGGCGGCTGTGGTGGGCGAGGTGGCTGTGGTGAGGATTACTGGCGAAGAGCGGCCCGATCGGCGGCAGCACCATGTTGCCGTGCATCGTGTGTGTGTGAGAGAGAGAGTAGTAGGTGGTAGGTCGAGAGAGCCACGTCAGTGAGGCTTGTTCGCGTGCGTCGATGGTGGCGCGTTGGCTTGGGCAGCTGGAGGAGAGAGATCCTTGGTCTTCTTCTTGTGGTGCGTGGCGGCAAATCGCGAACTCACGCGGCGCTCCAGTCGCTCGCTCGGGTTCGTAGCTCTTGGACTGACGTTGACGGTGGCTGCTGGCGGCCTGCCGCTGCTTGTCTGCGCGCGTCTCTCGGCTGGGTTGGGTCTTGGCTTTTTTCGAATGCCGACGTTGAGATCCAGTGTCATTATAATGAGACTAATAGTGTATGTATAATGTGTGATGATACCTGGTTTTTAGATGTATGGGTGATAAGGACGCTGGGTGGAGAAAAGATACCTTTTGGTGCGTTGCGGCCGCTGATTGGCGGAAAATCGGGTGGTGTGACGCCCAACAAAAGATTTGTTGGCTCAGAATGGAAGAAAAAAGAATCGAAAGAAAATGACAGAGCGCGTAGGTATCGCGCGCGCGAGACGAACGCAACAGGGAGGTGAGGAGCATAAAACAGCAAAGAGAAAGCAGAAAGCAGCTAAGGAGTCGTCTGAGGAAGGAAAGCGAAGCCACACACACGAGCCACTCGCACACGCTTTGTTTGGCTTGACTTGAGTTGGTGGTTGCCTCTCTCTATGCGTGTGTTGTCTGCGCGAATGGGTGCGTCGCTCGCCCTTTCTCGCCTGCCTGCGGACCGCTCATTTCGACAGCCGTTCTAAACGTGTGTGATGCAAATCGACTGGTATAAGGGTGCGTCATTTGAGCCATCAGTCAGTCAATCAATCAACAGCTCAACAGATCTTTTCTATTCGTGGCGCTTGGTTGACAAGCAAACAAGCAAACGTCATGCATGATGGCCATCAACGCGATGGCTATAATTAGAGTTCCATTGAACAGCACTCACATGGAGTGGCTATAAATAGTAATCTCCATGTTATACTGGCGAATAAGACAAATCTGGTTGCACACGCATTGAAATTCCTCTTCCTTCTCTAATAATTTGGCTCGGGTTTTGGCTCCAAACACATTCACGCAGCGACCGAGAAAATGGAAGGATCTGTGTTATGCCACCGCGCGTTGATTGGCTCAAAAGCGTTATCGGAAGAGTCGTCGTCGTGGATTTAAATCCGCGACCCTTCAGGATTCTTCACTTTGAGAGCGCCTTGAGAGAAGAATGCGATACAAAAGTGGCCCCTTACGTACGCGTTCGTGCGCATACGTGGCTGGCTGGTTGGGAATTTGGGGAACCAGACGGAGGGGAGATGGGCGGCACAAGATCCGCTCTTCAACATGGCAGCAGCGTGAATTTGGCACGGGATTTTTATCAAGCCAAAAAGCCACATCGTCCAAAGGCATGGCCTATCAATATATATCAATAGGTTGATAGGGCATGCCTTTGGATTATTTGGACCATGCTGCGCTGCGCGCTTCATTTGTGTTCGTCCATCTCGAGTGTATTTGAATTCTTCACAAATTGATACCGTGGTGTGATCCTCTGGCGCGCGCGTCTCTCATTTGTGCTTGGCTGGCACTTGGCACGCGTTTCTGTTTAACACTTTTTGTGTGGACTGGCTTATAAATAGCTGGGTGAGCTTCCAGCTCATCAGTCTTGCCATTGTATTCATGTTCTCTCTTGAATCCCTCTTTCAACTTTGGCGTTTGGCTGCTTGAGGAACTTGGGAGAGATGGAGCTGCTCTCTTTCGCTTCTTCGTCTGGTGGTGGGACCAGCTCAAGCAGCACCAGCGCCAGCTCTAGTGAAGCATTTCCTACTACCACACCAACCAAATCGCAGCAGCGCCAAGTGATCACCGAGACGCTGCAGCAGTTGCGCGCGCAGGAGCAAGCGCTGCGCGAGAACGAGGCGCGTCGTCGCCAAGAGCAGCATGAATTCACAAAGAGCGTCGTCAAGGTCATGCACCTGGACACGCGCGACTGCGAGCTGATCATCGCCCATGCGCGTAGG
>JAASFI010001158.1:0-11018 GCA_023333705.1 Globisporangium viniferum | reverse complement strand
CCGCGATCGACTCGGACAAGTCGGGGAGGATACTGTCACGAGAGGACAAGGCGCTCGTGACCGCACTGGGGTCCACGCTGAGCTCAAGCAAGACGCAGAGGCGACTCGGAAGCGGCGCTACCTCGGAGAAAGTCTCCACCCTATTCGCTTGATCAAGTCAGTCAGACGTGATTGAGATTTCGTAGCCATTTGTAGTGGAGCTTTACTTGGTAAAGCAACTCCCTTTGTGTGCGCAGTTCAAAATGTAGCCAAGCAAAACCCCACATTTGGGTTGTGGGTGGTGGTGTTTACGTGCTTTGTGACACATGGCATAAACGTACTTATCGAAGCACTTAACGGTACTCGGTGTTTTTTAATCCCCGTGGTTTTGTGTGAGTGGAAAACCTAAAGGAAAGCAGACGAAGGCGTCGACCTGCCGCTCTTCTCCCTCTGTCGCGTGCGTGTGCGCTCTCTCCATCAGAGCGACGACTGCGAGGTGAGTGGATGGGTACGGACGCATGAGCTGCGCGTGTGTGTGGCGTGCATTCGTGGGCTTGTGTTGCGAGCTACAACGTAAAAAAAAACAAGAGAAAGCGTGATTCTAAAGCGCCTGTTGTGTTTGTGAACTGTGCGTTCGTTCGCAGCCAGCAACAGCCAACAACTTGGAAGAAAAGCAGTCGGCCGGTAGACGAAGGAATCCCCCGATACGAGCTAATCAGCATGGCGCCACCAGCGAACCAGTCGGCGGACGTGCGAGCCAGTGCGGCGCAGGGGCCAGCTGCTGCTGTAGTTGCTGTGAATACTGAGCCAGCGGCAGCAACCGCGACCGTGACGGGCGAAGCCACGGCGGCGTCGACGGACCCAAAGCAGATCTCGCTCAACGTGCGCACGCTCGACCACACAACGTACCCGATCAGCATCATCAGCAACGCGTCCGTGGAGCAGCTGAAGGAGCTGGTCGCCGTGGAGACCGGCGTGGTGTTTGCGCGCCAGCGCCTCATCTTCCGCGGCAAAGTGCTGAAGAACGACCAGAGCATCGCCGCGTACTCGCTCGAAGACGGACACACGCTGCACCTCGTGACGCGCGCAGAGAGTGCTGTGAATCAAGATGCGACTAGTCGCGGCAACAGCAGCAGCACAGCGACGAATAGCGGCAATAGCAGCAGAGATGGTAATGAAGGAGGTAGTGGTCGTGGGTCCGCTCCAGGTGGTCCAGCTCCTGTGCGCAACAATGACGAACCAGATCCGACGATTGGAGGCGCGGGGCCCCCGAACCACGTAGTCATGGGCGCCACGATCTCGCTTCCGGAAGGCACAGGCGTCAGCATGCCGTTCCTGAGTTCCATGATCGCGAACATCATGACCTCGGTGCACGGCGGCACGATGGTCCCGGGTCATATTGTGATCAGTGAAGCCGATTCAGGTGCAGGAAGCCTTGAAGGCGGCGGTTCCAACCGAGCGTCCTATGCGCATTTCACCACGCGCGCAGGAGCTGCAGCGCAGGCAGCAGGAGGCGTCCGAGCGCGTCGGTCTCGCGCAGAGCCGTCTCTGCGATCACTCGGCTCGTCGTCGCGATCGAGAGGCTCAGCTTCGTCGTCCTCTGGCGGCACCGGCAGCAACATGACGACCGGACTTGAGCGTCTGCGCTCACGCTCTGAAAACCTGATGGAGAGCATTCGGTCGAATGTGGAAAACTCAGGTGGGTCTGTGAATTTGTTTGGCTTGAGTGTTGCTTGTTTGGGTTCCTGTCTTTACTAATCGTGCTTTTTTTTACGAATTCAGACTACGACTTCACTGGGCTGGACGAAGTGCAGCTGGATGCTGGAAGCGAGACGGACGCGGCGTTTCTGCAGGCGCAGCTGACGCAGTTGGAGATTCTGCTGGACCATTTCCGCACGAGACTGCACCTTTTGCCAGTCGCTCTCCGAGATTTGCAGCAGCGATCTGAAGCAAATGCGCCGGACCAGTCCCAGTCACCAGTGTCCGTGTCTGCGATCGTTCGAGCGATCGACACGCTGCAGTCGGTTGGTGAATCAGCCGACATCTTGGCCAGGATTGCTCGCTACCTCTTCATCCGTCACAACCCCGGGTTTACCGGAGGCAACATCCGACTGAACGAAGGCGACTCGGTGAATATATCGGCATCTCGATCTGGCGGTGGCACTGGTGTCGCAGTGAATGCCGCGGCTACTGCTGCCTCTGCCGCTACTACGTCTACTGGCGAGAGCAACCAACCAAGACGCTCATCAAGTGAACGGAGATCGTCGAGTCATCGTCGACGACACTCCAGTTCCCGTTCGGATGGTAGTCGTGGCGGATCAGGTGATGGCGGACGAACCGGCGGAAACGCTCTGTTTTCGCTCTTGGAGCGTATGAATGAGTCCATTCGAGGTGTGACGGCTGGACTCACGGGGACCACCACCGAAACCCCGGCGGCGTCAGCACCAGCTGCAACAAGAACTCAAGAGCCAAGTGGTGCAAGCCAGCCAGCTTTTGCTGATGGACCGCAGATCTCGCTCACAAACCTTGGAGCACCTCTTGCGTCCGTGGTGTTTCCGATCTCGTTTGCTGATCTCAACACCAACACGAGCACGTGGAACTTTGCAGAGCTGCTGAACCGTCTGGTGAGCGAGATTCCGGCGTCAACCTTGTTTGGCGTGCTCAGTGGCGATCCAGTGACCATCCACCAGGTGATGGCGCAAACTGGTTTCGCGTTAGTGAGCGGCGTCGACGTGCCTCCGGTGTCTCGCGCGACGATCCGCACGTGGTCGCACTCGCTTGTGAACGAGCTGCGCATGCAACTTCGGTCGCAGGGGATCCCAGTCTCGATCCTCTCGCAACTGGAGTTGTCGCGCCAGTCGACCTTTGTGGACCAACTCATCCGTCCGATCGAGCCTTTTGTACCCGATCTCGTTGACTACTTCCTGCGCGCTACGTCTGCGAGTCGCACCGCTGCATTCGGCACCAGCAGCATTGACTTTCTGGGCACCATGTCGCGACAGTTTGTGCGCCACATGCTCACGTACATTGGCGGCGATGAAGAGCGTCTGCAGCGCGTGTTGATGAGTCTACTGGAGTACTTTGGTCTGGACGCCCGCCTTGCGTTGTTTGCCGTCGTAAACTTCCTGGATTGGGCCGGTGGAAACAGTCGACGACGCGCGCTCGAAGGAGGCGCCGAGTTGGGTCCAGCAATCAAGCGCCAACGAGAGGAGTAGAAACGCGAGGCACGTCGACAATTTCAAACACCAGTTTCTCACAAATATCATTAAGGCACGGCTTCGCCGAATCCGAATCGTCAGCGTCTGTCTATAAGTAAGTCAATCAAAGATGCTGAGCATGTTGAAACCAGATGGGGATTGTGTCAATCACGAAGGAATAGCGTTTGATGCTGTGGGATTAGGCACAAGTTTCTTTCTGTGAGTTGTTTCATTCGCGATTAGCCCCAAGAGACGAGAGAACTCATATGATGAAGAAGAACGAAGACTTCGCGTGCCTAGTCACGGGCGTCGGCAGTGTGCTTGTCGTGGAGGTGGACATGAACGAGACCGTTGCGCGTCTCAAGGAGAAGATCCAGGAGAAGGAGCCCAAGTGCGTCCACGTTGACGCCGATCAGCTCACGCTCTATCTCGCCAAGCGCGAGGACGGCACATGGCTCAACTGCGATGACGGAGATGCTCGAGCCCTGAGGAAGAAAATACGAGAACTAGCCTTGGAAATCCAGAAAATGATGACGGAGAAAGAGCCGATGGAGGCGTCCAAGACGCTGGATGACGACGCCTATTTCACGAAAGCGTTTACGAATTCAGGAGCACGAGGTCGAGAGATCCACATCTTGGTCCAACTGCCTGATGAGCCCAACGACGTTGAGTATTATGAAGGTAACTTGGAAATTTGGGGTGGTTTGCGTTGTCTGCTTATCTGTGTTTATCGCTGGCTCGCTTCTCGCTCCCATGACAGGATGAAGTCACGGATCTTGCTTTTGCAGTCCCTCGCGGTCTCAAGCTCCACGGTTCTGTTTGCGATCGGTGTGTTTGCGTACTGGCAGAGCTTCCGAGAAGGAGGCGAGAGCGCTGCGCACACGTTTAACGTGATGATCGGCGGCTGGATCGTCGTGGTCGCGCTCTTCTTCCTTCTGAAAGGCGCAGAGACACACTGCGGGTCGAAGATTGCCGAGGCGAGCAAGCGGAAGGGCTACGAGCCAATCCCGTGAGTCTAAAGCCTCATTTTCACATATGGCGCCGACCAAATAAACCGATTTCCACCACGATGACAACCAATTTCCACAATTTCAAAACCAATTTCAAGCATTCAAGTTCCGATACAAAGTGGAGTTTGGTGGTTGGTGCTGTTATTACGAATATGCAAAAAAAAATCTGTCGACAACTCTAAACTTGCGGCGATCCTCCTCAGTCGATCAATCAATTCACAAACTTGGGGTAGACGCGCTTATATAAGTACAAGCAGACCGTGTCGTGCTGCTTGATGGGCTTGTTGAACACGGCCTTGAAGTCGCCGTGCGTGCCCAGCGACTCCTTGATGTGGCCCGTCATGCCGTGCTTGGTCGCGAGCTCCACGGGCTTGAACCAGCGGATGTCCTCGGGCGAGTGGAACATGTAGCGCACCACGGCCTTGCGCTTCTTCACCTTGACGGGCGTGCCGGTCACCACCACGCGCTTGAGCACGATGCGGTCCGGGTTCACGTTCATCAGCGTGCCCGAGGCCACCAGCTCGTGCGGCTCCATGCCGTTCTCGCGAAACACGAGCACCGACGCCGGCTGGAACGTCACAGGCCCGTACACCGAGGCCACAGCCCAGCCGCTCTGCGGCAGGAACCGGTGGAACAGGTGCTGGTCGCTCTTGAGACTCTGATCCGAGTACACGGGCTTAGCCGCGAAGCGACGGAAGCCGCTGTGGAACACCAGCTCCTCCTTGGACTTGAGCGGCTCCGTGAACGTCTGCGAGCGCTGGATCGAGAAGTTGAGCACCGAGAGGCGGTTTTCGTGCTTGAGCAGCGCTCCCATGATCAGCGGGCCGGCCTGCACGCGCGCGTGGTACGCCTGGATCGGCACGTCCTTGATGAAGATCGTCACGTACACACCCGACGGCACGTAGCCGTTGCTGCCAAACTCGGCCGACATCGCGAGCGGCAGCGGGTGCTGCTGCTGCTCACCGTCCACCGCGGACTCGACGTCCTCCATCGCAGTAGATGAGAACGACGACGCACGCGAGCGCGCGATGCTGGTCTTGCGGCGCAGCTCGGCCTTCATGGCCTTCTCGGCGATCTTGCCGCGCTCGAGCGCCAGACGCTGCACCATGCCAAAGTCCTGGAACTGGAACAGGCGCGAGTAGTCGCGGGGGAGCGACTCCTTCGCGTCCCAGGCGCTCGTGCGCAGCGACTTGAGGCCGCGGTAGCGCGCAAAGCGCACGCGCGCAGACGAGTCTGCCGGCACGTCCACTTCGTCTGGGAACGTCATGTTCTCGCGCTCCTGCTTGCGCTTGTCCTTGAGCTCTTCGAAGCGGCGCTCGCGCTGCGCGTCCTCGTCTTCGTCCATCGAGATGTCGTCCTCGTCGTCGTCCTCCTGCACGCTCGCGGCGCCGGTCTTGCAGAACTCCTGGTCCACCTCGGCGTCGTCTTCGTCCTGCTCCTCCTCTTCCTCCATCGCGTCTTCGTCCTCGTCGCCGTCGATCCACGCCGCCTGGTAGTTGGACATGCCCTTGCTGTCCTTGGCGTTCTTCTTGGCGTCGCGCTCGGCCTCGTCGAGCTCTTCCTGCGTCGGCCACGTCTGCTCGGCGGCAAATGGGTCGTACTCGGCCTCGTAGCGCAGGTCCTCCTGGAGCTCTGGGCTCGCCGTCGCCAGCACGTGCTGCTCCTGGCCACTCAGCGCCGCCGCAGCGAGCGCATTGCCGTCGTCGCCGAGCTCCATCTTGCCCGAGGCGTCCACCTGCTTCACAGGGGTCATCACGATCTGGCTCATCTGGAAAGTGCCAACGTCCGTGATGTGGATCAGCTGGTTGACCGACAGCGGCTTGCCGCGGATGTAGCCGCTCACCTGGAGCACGCCCTTCTCTTCGTTTGGTCCGTTCGGGGTGATCGCGGCCGCAGTCGCGAGCAGGTACGAGCGCGCGTCGCGCCAGTGGATCGTCTTTGGGGTCAGCGTCATGATCGCGCGCGACAGCTGCGCGTTCACATTCGCCTGCGCGACCTTGACGGCGTCGCCAAACTCGGTCGTGAAGTAGCGCTGGCCGTATTTCTTCAGGTCGTTCTGCAGCTTTGGCGTGTGGCCCTCGAGGCCCTGAATCACGCCCACAGTCGACGGGATGCCCTGTGCGCGAATCGCAGACACAATGCGGTCGCCCGTCGTGTTCACGCCGCCCTCCGCTCCGCCGTGCAGTGGGAGCACAAACACGATGATGTCCGCGACCTTGGCGGCGTCCAGCGCCACGAGCAGGTCGTTGCCGCACTCCACGACGCACACCTTCTGCTTGTGCTGCGCAAAGACACCGACCGTGCAGTTGCGCAGTCCGTTCTGTAGATATCACAAGCGACGTGCAGTGCAAGATGAGTACATTAAGACATCCAAGAGAGTGTATCGTCACAGTCTCCGCACCTGGAATGGTTCTTCGATGGTCGAGACGCCCTCGAAGATCGACTGTTTGACCTCGCCGAGGTTGGCGAGCTCGCTGAGTGCGATCAGCGCCACGATCTTCGGCGCGCCGAGCGAGCTGCCGAGCCCGAAACGCTTCTGCAGCAGCAGGTCCTCGCGCTTGTTCTGGCGGAGCTGCTTCTGGCGCTGCATGCGCATGGCCTTCTGATTGGCTGCGACGGCGTTGTTCGAGTTGCTGCTCGCCTTCATGTTGCCGACGCGCTCGATCTTGCCGCCGAGCTTCTTGGTGAGCGCCGTCTTGGACTCATGACGCCCGGTCTTGTGCTTCTTGTTCTTCTGCTTCAACGGCCCCGATCGATGGTGGTGGCCGCCCATGATTAGCTAGCTACCTATTGCCTGCTGCTGCTGCTGCTGCTGTCACGTGGGCTGGGGATTCGTAGAGAGAGAGAGAGAGAGAGAGAGAGAGAGCGGTGACAGAGGTGTCGGTGCCGTGTCGTTTCGAATTGGCTCCACTCAACTGGCTGGGAAACCCAATTGTGGCTCATGCGTGTCAACCATTGGTTTCGGCGTACTGTACCGAATCTCTAATCTGATAACTGCATTTTGCAAATTTTTGCATCAGACTAATGTTCATTTTTCAGTTTCGCAAAGCTGAATTTTGAACATTTCCGGCTGCCAACCGTCACCAAACACACACACACACATAAAAGCAAGATGACGGCAGCGGTGGCGATGCCCGGGTACGCGGCGGCCGTGGACGCGAACGGCGACGTGGACGAGCAGCTGCAGCAGCAGGTGCAGCAGGCGGTGGAGAGCAAGCGCTTCGCGGACAAGTACGGGCTGGAGAAGCTCGCGGCGCAGTGGCGCCTGGCGCCCGAGGTCTGCGCGACGCTCGCGGCCATGCACATCCATGCGTTCTTCCCTGTGCAGGCCGTGGCGATCCCCAAGATCCTAGACAAGTCGAACGACCGCATCACCGACATCTGCATCTCCGCGCCCACGGGCAGCGGCAAGACGCTCGTGTACATTGTGCCCATCGTGCAGCGGCTGCTGCCGCGCGTCGTGCCGCGCGTGCGCGCGCTCATCGTGCTGCCGAGTCGCGACCTGGCCATCCAGGTGCACCAGATCGTGACCAAGTTCTGCGCCAACACGCCGCTCAAGTGCGGGCTCGCGATCGGCCAGTCGAACTTTGCGGCCGAGCAGGCGGCGCTGGTCGGACCCATCGACCAGGGCCGCGCGCTCTTCGGCAACAGCGCGAGCGAGCAGGATGGCGGCCACAGCCTCGTGGACATCCTCGTGGCCACGCCCGGTCGTCTCGTGGACCACTTGGAGCAGACGCCCGGGTTCACGCTGCAGCATCTGCAGATCCTCGTGGTGGACGAGGCCGATCGTCTGCTGAACCAGTCGTACCAGGACTGGATCCCGAAGATCTACGCCAGCATCTTCAACGGCCAAGAAGCAGCAACAGCACCAGTCACAGCTGAAGGCAGCAGCAATACTGGTAGCCACACGCTTGGCGCACCGATGACGAGCCGCCGTCAGGACTCGATCAACCGCCGCCGCATCCGCACGCCACTGACCCGCGTGCTGCTCTCGGCGACGCTGACGCGCAACCCGCGCAAGCTCGCGTCGATCGGCATGAGCAACGCGGAGCTCACGAAGATCGGCCGCGTGGACGACGTGCTCGCCGACAACGCGCAGGAAGGCGACGACGCCGACGGCAACAACAGCGAGAACGAGAACGACGACGACGGCCACAGCGCGTCCAAGCTCTACTCGACGCCGACAAACCTGGACGAGTACGTCATCGAGTGCGACTCGGGCTCCAAGCCGCTCGTGCTGCTCGAGATCCTCAGCGAGTACAAGGACACGCTGACGATCGTGTTCACGGCGTCAGTGAACTCGACGCACCGTCTCGCGCGCCTGCTGCAACTGCACTCGGACCACCCGGAGCGCATCCGCGAGTACTCGAGTAGCCTGACGCAGAAGCAGCGCACGGCGCTCGTGGCCGAGTGCAAGGCGAACAAGATCGAGACCGTCGTGTGCTCTGACGCGATGGCGCGCGGTATGGATATCGACAACGTCGCGAACGTGATCAACTACGACGTGCCGACGTTCATCAAGACGTACATCCACCGTGTGGGACGTACTGCGCGTGCGGGACGTGCCGGTCGCAGTGTGACGCTCGTGAAGACCGGCCAGATGAAGGGGCTCACGCGCATGCTCAAGAAGGCAGAGAACAACAAGCTCAAGCCGTTCCCGCTGAAGAAGGATCACATGAAGACGCTCATCCCGCGGTACACGAAGGCACTCGAGCAGCTCAAGGACACGCTGGACGCCGAGAAGGCGGGCAAGTTAAGCTCCACGACCACGATGCGCACCAACCAGAGTGGCGCAGCCAGCAGCAATAACAGTAGTAGCAACGGTGCTGCTGCGGTCCAGAAGAAGAACAGCAAGGCGGACAAGACGACGTCGGGAACAAGTAGTGATAAGAACGATGAGGAGGAAGAGGAAGATCTGACGACCGACCTGAAGGACTCGGACAAGAAGCGCTCGCTCTCGCTTCTCTACGACCAGCTGGAGAAGAACCTCACGGCCAAACTGCAGCGAAAACAATAGAAAGATATGTCGAAGGAGCGTATGCAGGTAATACACACACACATTGCTCAGATTATCCTTACGCCACTCCCTAGTTTAACATGTGCAGCTGCTCGTTGTCGTCCCATGCAGTACTACCGCTAGCTGGGGGTCGCCCTTCTGATTCGCTGCTGCAGTGTTACTTTTCACCACTGACTGCCTCATATTCACCTGGTGCATCTCAGTCAAGCGTTCGCGCGTCAGCAGCTCCGGTCTCTGTCCCAAGACCCAGCAGATCACGTCCACGTGGCTGCAGCGAACAGCACTCCAGAGTGGCTTGATTGGTACATACGACGGCTACGCCGTCGCTGCGGTCGCTCTCGAAGACCTCACCGAGCCAGTGAACGATCTCGACGCGTCCGTACCTGGCAGCAGTGCACATCGCGCGCTTGACTTCTTTCTTCTTCGTGAGGCTGCCAGGACGCCGACTCGTGACCAATTTCTTGACGAGCGCCAGATCTCCACAGAGCACTCCGAGCACAACGGGGTACCTCTCTGGAAAGGCTGCAAGAACTCGAGCGACAACATCAACCTGCCAACTTGTAGCCATCGTCTCCATGGTCGCGAAAGAGAGTCGACTCTCCGGGTACTTGTCATGCAGCCACACAAGAGTGTCAATGTCGCCCGGTTTCGCTACGGCCTCCATCGCCAATGCCACGTCTGCGTCTGCTCCTGTTTCGTAGATCCAGTCCATGACGTGACGTTGACCGCGACCCGCAGCCCTCTCCAACACCGAGCGCGACCATCGGTCGCCGCAGTTCGCGTGGATCCACTGGAGCGTCGCCAAGCGTCCTGCACTCGCAGCGTTTTCGCACGCCGAGTGGAAACACCGCGATTCTGGACTCTTGCGATGCGCGAAGATCCAGTCGAGAGTCTCCACGTGTTCCGTGTTAGCGGACATATTGAGCACGATGTCCTCCGAGAACCCATACGGCGGGCCAAACTTTGGCAGTCGCGGGTGCAGCAGCTGGACAGTGGCCAATCGCCCGTGGCAGATCGCTTGCCACAACTGTCCGTTGATGTTGATGTCCGGCCAGGCACTGAGAGCCCAGTCGACTGCGCGAGCGCTCGCGTGCTGAGCTCCATACCGAAACACGTCGTTGATGAGGCGCACTTGCCACGGCGGCAGCCAAAGCTCCTCTTCGTCCTCTGATTCACCAGCATCCTCATCCTCAGTATCGCGTGATTGGTCACGACCCCGTCCTTCGAGCGCGTCGAGCCGCGAGTCTTCACTGTGGGTAGCCAGCAGCTGCTCAACCACCGCGATACTGTCGAGCGTGAAGATCGCGCGCTTGAGCTTTGTCAGCAACGGCGCGTCCGCGAACCGCCGGATCGCGCGGGTGACGGCAGGCAGCGCCGCGACGGCTTCGTGCGCGCGAAGCACGACGTCCAGCGCGAGCAGTCTAGAGGTTGTCCTCGCGGTCATTCCTTTTTTGACGTGTCGGTGTCGAGTTAAACGATTACGATACTTGAGTAATGACGAAGGTGGCTGTGGAGTAAGTGTTGGAAGGTGAGCGAGCGAGCAAACGAGCAGCTCAACGAAGTCTCATGGATTCATGAATGAATGTCACAAGAAAGTGAGTGATGCTCTTCAACTATACTACGGTAAGTGATGGTTTGTGTGATGGGTACACAACATGCATCATCAAGCGAATGGGGTGGAGACTTTCTCCGAGGTAGCGCCGCTTCCGAGTCGCCTCTGCGTCTTGCTTGAGCTCAGCGTGGACCCCAGTGCGGTCACGAGCGCCTTGTCCTCTCGTGACAGTATCCTCCCCGACTTGTCCGAGTCGATCGCGG